>CM035418.1:29080256-29225256 GCA_020310875.1 Ceratopteris richardii | reverse complement strand
AACATCTAGTTTTGACCCATAAAATCTTTAGTACTTGCTACTTGTCATTGAATCTCCTTGAGATGGATCCCATACATCAATATAAATCAAGTCCAAAAGACCTTTGCTTTGCAATCCTACTTTTGAAAAATGAATGCTTACCTAGAGTTGTGTAATGGAAATGTACCACGAGCTTTGTGATGATGCTCTCATAGTAGAAAACCATCCTGTAGATGATGTGCATGATACTTTGCACATACCTGCTGAATATGTAAAAAAACTATACAATACACAAAGACCTCAAATACAAATTTCCTTGGTTTTTCAAAATGTGGTTGAACACACAAACTGTGGCTGACTAGGCCAATATATATTTCATTAAAGAACATATAAAAAAGTGTTTGATGACCATTTGGCCTTTCACTAGGACACTAACAATAATAATCTCTTAGCAAAGGCCAATATGGCTAAAGTGACTACTGGAGAAAACATAAAGAATTATCAAAATACATGAGTGTAAGTATACAAACTATACCTCCCATCTAATGGGCATGTTACACAATGTGCAGATAACTATGCAAGATCATGAATCAAATAACCCCCCATCAAGTGACAACAATGTTGAAGCAAAGTATGTTGTAGCTAGTGAGACATGTACGGAAGCATTGTGGTTTTCTTGTCTTGCTTGTGATATGGGTCTACCTCAACATGTACTTTGTTTTCTCAATGATAGTCAGAGTGCCATTGCTTTGGCTAAGAATCCAATCTAAATAATTACACTCATATATTCTTTCTCATTCTTTATTATTATCCCATGGTTCACTTTGGCCATATTGGCCTTTAGTGGTAGATTGTTATTGTTAGTGTCCATGTGAAAGGCCAAATGGTTGCCCGACACTTTTGTATATGATCTTTAATAAAACATATAGTGGGTTGGCCAACCACAGACTATAAGTTTGACTGCATTTGTAAAACCTAGAAAGTTGAGTTTGTGCTCTTTCTATGTACTGTGTAGTTTTATGTTTTCTACAGGTATATGCAGAGCATCATTCTTGTCTTCTAGAGCTTGGTTTGTCCATTGTGAGGGTATCATAGTGGAAGTATCAAGAAGGAGAATCCACCATGGTGCATCATGATTGTGTCACTTCATAGAGAACCATTCTTTATACAGTGTGACATGGAAAGAAGCACCAAAATCCAATAGCCAAACGTGGGAAAGAGAATCCACCATAAAAGCCACATGAGGGATAGTACTTTCAAGTGTAAACACATGAGCATCATAAAAAATAGCATTAATTTCTTCTAATTTTTATAGTTGGAGCAAATGGTGCATGTAACTATTTAACATGCCCACAACATGAAATCCTTTATCTTTAACATTCTTTAATGCATAGTAGTATTTCTTCATATGTCCTTTCTTATGACAATAATGGCACTAGATATCCCTCTTCCTTGATTTACTTCTACTCTTATTCCGTTGTCCATTCTTTTCCTTGTTCTCACTCATGCCATGTTGTTGATTCTTTCCATGGTAAGAATCATGAACACTACATGCATCTCCACTATGAGTGCAAACCATAGATGTTCTATGGATCTCTTCACTCAAGAGTGCTCCACATATGTCATCGTCGATTTGTTTACCACCAAACATACTATTGCTAATATCTATGTAAAACATATGCCATGACGATGGCAAGGTGCATATCAACAAGACCTCTTTCATTTGACTATCCATCTCCATTTTTTGAGCTTGCAATTGAAAAAAATATAGCATCAAACTCATTTAGATGAGCATCAACACTATCTGTGTCCTTCATGCAAAGGCCATATAACTTTCTCATAAGATTAAAATTTATTTTATGACATTTCTTTTTCATATATCTTGAACAAGTTCTTCCAAACCTCCTCTGCAATTTCACATTCCAATACTAATAAAGTAAACATTACCTACCAAGTGTAGTCAAATGGTAGACCTAGCCATTTCATCCAACTCATCCCAATCATCATCATCATCATCATCCATATTAACATGATTCTTTGAGAATCCATTTACCATCTTCCATTGCCTCCTCTAAGTTAGCACATCTTTAACCTAATTCTTTCATAGAGCAAAGTTTATGCCATCAAATTTCCTAAGTTTGAAATGGTCTTTTCCTTGCCAATTATAACTCCTCTTTGGAACACTAGCACTATAACCTCATCCACTAGATCCACCTAAGATCTCTGATGCCTTGATGATAGAGAGTTGACTAGAATGATAATGGATCTAGAAGAGTCCAAACACCACTACAACTAAAAAAGGTGCCCAAGCGTCAAAGAGTTTCCCCTGAAGAATGGATCAATGTCCAACCAAAGAGACTATGTGAGAATCTATGTGCACATACCAATAAGTGTATCAAGGAGTAAAGGCAACCACTATATGGTTGAAAAATCTCAAATATCGATTTTTTTTTGCCAGAGCCTCCCCTAGAAAATGAGCATATGAGCGGTGTAAAACTCATAAAATTATGAGTACTAACATGTAAACGTGCATAGTGAATCAAGGACTCCACTACATATGACCAATTAATCAAAAGAAGCCAACTCGGCTTATCGACCACGTATGAACAACTAGCGTACTTCTCCTATGGTGAGGTTGGGTAAGTCTTCCACCTCCATTATTGAGAAGTGTTGCGAACATTTGTTTTATGTAGGGTACACGTTTCAAATTATGTAAATACCTTTGGGAAGTCTTCAAATACTTCAAGAAGGATCATATTATTCATAAAAGATAGCAAAAATACCACGTGAGTTCTAGAACATGGTGAGTCAAATTAGTGAGTCACAAGGGAGCTGCAGTGGTGTCCTAGTGGAAGGTCGATGTGGCTAGTTCTCAAAGTCCATCAATACTTTGCTTATTTGAGCACTTGATTCATTTAATACCTCCACCCAAGTGTCTACCACGAATTTAGATGTATTAGGAAGGTTTAAGATTAGTTTCTCATGCTATAAAAAGAGGAGAAAAGTTGTGATCTTGTGGGAAGTTCAACAGAGGCATATGTGTATCTATATGCTGCTGTAGTTTTGTATGCAGAGATTGCAGAGCTTGTATCTCCCTCAGTATATATCCAAATTACATGTTTGATATCTCATTTAAAAGCTCTTACTGTCTACTTTCATACTGCAAATTTTGATAATCATTGGATTTGTGAGCTTAGAGCAGTACTCTCTGCAAGTAGTGTGTGTTCTCGGGTTTCCCCTCTGCTGAAGGTCTCCATTAAACCTCAAACTTGCAGAGGTCATATCTCCTTGTGTATTTATCCAAATTGAGTGTTCTTTGGCTCATTGGAAAGCTCTTGGTGTCTAGTATATGTGGTTAAAAGAGTTTTAGAAAATTCTAATCCATTAGAGAATAGTAAGCTCTGCAAGCATGAATGGTTTTCTGTGATGAAGTTTGTGAGAAGGTCAACTTGTTCCTAGGGGGTTCCACCTACTTCTTGCTATATTTTGGAGGTCAATAAACTCCAACATTGGTATCGCAGCAAGGAATTAAAGCTTGGAGAAGGTTATAATACCTTGATGAAGAATGTGAAGCTATTGGAGAAGAGGTTCATCATCGACACTACACAAAGGTAGAAGGAGATAGCAAGGAAGCATCTCAAGCAACGTCCAAGCAAAGAAAGGTGCATAAACTTTATAACAAAGGTAAATCTCATACTTATTCTTATCACACATATGCAAAAGGAGGGTTAAAGGAGGAAGTTTAGTATTTACACAACGGGCGATCAACATGCACAAATAGAGAAGCTTGATAAGAACAACTATCAAGCATGGCGATTTAGAATCACAGCATTCTTGCAAGGTAGAGGCTTGTATGGTTTGATTGATGGAACGGATATCAAACCTATATTACCAGAGGATCCAAATCAACAACAATTGAGGGAGTTTAGACTTTTGAATGAAAGAGACAAAAGGGTTATATTCATTTTATCACAAAATATTCAAGATTCAATGGTAGGACACATACAAGATCTAGACACAAGTAGAGATGTTTGGCTTGCATTGGAAAGGTTGTATGCTACAGGTACAAGAGCAAGGAAGATTCAACTCAAAAATGAGTTGAATAACATAAAGAAAGATACAAGGACATCGATCAATGATTACTTGTTGAAGGTTAAAGAGATTGCAGATCAACTAGGATCAATTCAAGCTCATGTGGAGGACGACGACTTGGTTGCACATACTCTCAACAGACTCAAGGATGATGAGAGATGGAAACCATTCATTACTTCAGTTTATGTTAGAGGAGAATTACCAGACTTTGATCAGCTTGTTGCTCTTATGGTCACAGAGGAGATGAATCTAAATGGCTCTACTTCAAATCAAAAAGGATCTCAAGGAAAAGCTCTTTATGTAGGATCATCAAGAGGTGGAAACAGAGGAAGAAGAGGTTCAAATAGAGGTCGAGGAAGAAGGAGTGATGATCAAGGGACTTCAAGTGGCTTCTTCAACACAAGAGGAAGAGGAAGATCAAGCGTGAGAGGTACGAGAGGCAACTACAACTACAATCAAAGACAAAGGAGTGAAGATAACAACAATTGCTATATATGTGGAAGGTATGGACACTATGCCAAAGATTGTTATCAAAATGAAAATAATCAAGGTGGTAATCGAAGAGGAGGCTATTCAAGAAGAGGTAAACAACAAGGAAATTATGCAGTTGAAGGTAAAAGTGATGATTATGATTCTCTTCTTATGATGAATGTAGAAACTAAGATGAATCGCAATAGTGATGTATGGTATGTAGATAGTGGTTGCTCTAATCATATGTCACATGATGCTTCATGGTTTTATAATATGCATAATCCTTCATGTAAAGGTCATGTTGAAACAGGAGATGATACAACACATAAGACTATGCAGGTTGGAGATGTTGTTATGCAGGATAAGAGCAAGACAAATTGCTTGAAGGATGTACTTTATGTGCCAACGATCACTAAGAATTTGATGTCAGTTGGTCAAATGGTAGAAAAAGGTTTGCAAATAAGATTTAATCATGCAGGTTGCTTCATTGAGGATCCAAAGCAAAGGAGTTTAATTGCTAGAGGTCAAAAACAAGGTAGATTGTTTACATTCAAGGTAAACCCAAATCATACAAACTATTTCTCTTATGGTATGCATCGAATAGCAGAGCTTGATCTATGGCACAAAAGGATTGGACACATGAATGTACACAGGTTTAAAGGAGCTATCAAAGAAGAGGATTGTTGAAGGATTACCTGATCTTACTAAGCAACATATGGTGCATCTATGTGAAGCATGTCAAATGGGTAAGCAGAGTAGACAACCTTTCAAGCATTCAAGCTATGTAAGCAGTGGATTGCTAGAACTTATACACACGGACGTATGGGGTCCTACTAAAGAGGCATCCTTGGCTGGTAATAAGTACTATGTATCATTCATTGATGATCATAGTAGAATGACATTTGTGTATTTCATTAAACATAAGAGTGAAGTCTTTGATTGTTTCAAAAATTCTCAATCATTTGTCGAGAAGCAAACAGGAAGATATGTTAAGAAGCTAAGATCCGATGGAGGGGGAGAGTATTTCTCTCAAGCTTTTACTGATTTTTTGTATGATGAAGGTATCAAAAGAGAAGTTACATGCAGGTATACTCCACAACAAAATGGAGTTGCAGAAAGAAGAAACAGAATCATAGCAGAGGCATCTAGAAGCATGCTAAATGATATGTGTTTGCCTAATTCTTTTTGGGTTGAAGCTGTTAGCACAAGTGTGTACATTATGAATAGAGTACCTACTGTTGGAGTTCATCATTTGACACCATATGAGGTATGGCATGGAAGGAAACCAAGTGTAAGTCATTTGAAAGTATTTGGTTGTGTATGTTATGTACATGTACCTAGTGAAGTGAGATCAAAACTTGATGTGAAATCAGAAAAGTGAGTAAGCAACCTCAAAGGTATACGTATGAATCTTTCATGAATACTCATTATGCTTTTATGACAAAAGTTGAGCAGGAAAATGAACCCACATGTTATGATGAGGCAAAAGGAGATGAAAAGTGGGAGAAAGCAATGAGCGAAGAAATGGAAGCACTACAGGATAACAAGACTTGGAATTTAGTTCCAAAGACACCAAAGCAAAAGGTAATTGATTGCAAGTGGTTTTTTAAGATTAAAAGAAATAGTGATGGTAGTGTGTCAATATATAAGGTTAGACTTGTAGCAAAAGGATATAATCAAACTCAAGGATTGGACTATGAGGAGACATTTAGTCCAGTAGCAAACATGGCAACGATGAGAACTTTGTTGGCTTTAGCTGCAAGTAAAAGGTGGAATATATATCAACTCGATATAAAGAATGCCTTTCTTAATGGTGAGTTAAATGAAGAAGTGTATATGTCACAACCAGATGGTTATGTGGATGCAAAATGTCCTAATCATGTATGCAGGTTAAAGAAGGCATTGTATGGTCTTAAGCAGGCACCAAGGGCATGGAATTGTAGAGGGCATGTGTGTCTATGTATGCATTTATGTGGATGACTTGTTGATTACAGGGAATGATGCAAAAGCAATTGATGAGATAAAATGAAATTTGGGAAAGGAATTTAAAATTTCAGATCTTGGTTTGCTTAGATACTTTCTTGGGATTGAAATTGTGTATGGCTATGAAGGTATGTGGTTGATACAGAGAAAGTATATATGTGATATGTTGAAAAGGTTTGGTATGCAGGAATGTAAATTTGTTTCTAATCCAATGGAATGTAATGTAAAGTTGAGTGCAAAGGAAGGTGATGAGTTGCATGATATGAATGTGTATAGATCCATGGTAGGATCTTTGATTTATGCAACAAAAACTAGACCTGATATATGCTATGCAGTGGGAGTATTGTCACAGTTTATGCATGAACCTAGAGTACCTCATATGCATGCAGCGAAAAGAGTGCTTAGGTATTTGAAAGGTACCATGAATGAAGGATTATTTTATAGTCATGATGCTGATCTAACTCTTAAAGTCTATAGTGATGCAGATTGGGCTGGAAGCAAAGATGACAGAAGATCCACAAGTGGACATGTGGTAATAGCAAGAAACAAGACATTAACATGGAGTTCAAAGAAACAGCCTACAGTTGCTTTATCTTCTACAGAGGTTGAGTATAGAAGTTTAGCATTGGCTACTACTGAAGTTATGTGGTTTAAAAAGTTGTTTCATGACTTGAATGTGCAGGTTGATGTACCACTGATATATGGGGATAACTTGAGTAGCATTCATATGACCTCAAATCCTATCTTTCATGCTAGAACAAAGCATATAGAGGTTCACTATCATTATGTTAGAGAGAAGGCCATAAACAATGAAGTACAAGTTTCTTTTGTGGGAACAAAGGATCAAGTTGCAGATATCTTCACCAAATCCTTGGATGGACCAAAGCTTTGAAAATTCAACTATATTCTTGGCATGAAGGAAATACCCTTTGAAACTTGAGGGGGAGAATGTTGCGAACATTTGTTTTATGTAGGGTACAAGTTTCAAATTATGTAAATACCTTTGGGAAGTCTTCAAATACTTCAAGAAGGCTCATATTATTCATAAAAGATAGCAAAAATACCACGTGAGTTCTAGAACATGGTGAGTCAAATTAGTGAGTCACAAGGGAGCTGCAGTGGTGTCCTAGTGGAAGGTCGATGTGGCTAGTTCTCAAAGTCCATCAATACTTTGCTTATTTGAGCACTTGAGTCATGTAATACCTCCACCCAAGTGTCTATCACAAATTTAGATGTATTAGGAAGGTTTAAGATTAGTTTCTCATGCTATAAAAAGAGGAGAAAAGTCGTGATCTTGTGGGAAGTCCAAGAGAGGCATATGTGTATCTATATGCTGCTGTAGTTTTGTATGCAGAGATTGCAGAGCTTGTATCTCCCTCATTATATATCCAAATTACATGTTTGATATCTCATTTGAAAGCTCTTACTGTCTACTTTTATACTGTAAATTTTCATAATCATTGGATTTGTGAGCTGAGAGCAGTACTCTCTGCAAGTAGTGTGTGTTCTCGGGTCCATTAAACCTCAAACTTGCAGAGGTCATATATCCTTGTGTATTTATCCAAATTAAGTGTTATTTGGCTCATTGGAAAGCTCTTGGTGTCTAGTATATGTGTTTAAAACAGTTTTAGAAAATTCTAATCCGTTATAGAATAGTAAGCTCTGCAAGCATGACTAGTTTTCTGTGATGAAGTTTGTGAGAAGGTCAACTTGTTCCTAGGGGGTTCCACCTACTTCTTGCTATATTTTGGAGGTCAATAAACTCCAACAAAAAGAACCCAATATCCGGGTGTCTCCCAATTAAGAAGACCTCACCATGACCCTCTTTCAATGTCAAAGGCTTTATGCAAAAGCATAACTGTTATATCAATGAACACATAAGAAGTATCCACAAAAGTGTACATATTGTGTAAGTGCTGAATATATGCAATAAGTGGCACTGAAAGGCTGAATTTACAATCCAAACACTAGTCAAAAACACCTTCAAGTGTCTATCAACTTCGTCCTTTTGACCCAAAAAACATTCATAAACTTGCGATAACTGGTCCCACCATAATTGAAAGCCTTCCGCAAAACCTATTAGAAGACTCAAGAGTTGCAAGCTCAACAATACAACCGAATGTAAAGTACTAAGGAGAGAAGCCTCTAGTGCTAATATTGATCTTTGGACCAATATTTCCACCTATGTAGTTGAAACTGTCCCAAAACTACAAAATCGGGTTTTGATTTTCCATAATTTTGCATCCAAAGAAACTCTCTAAAATTTGATGCAAAGAGCCCAATAAGACACTTTGAAGGCTCCAAAATAATGTCAACTTGAATTATCTTCACTGCTACAATCACCACACAACTAGGTTTTAGTGGTAGGAAACATGCCAATTAAGCAAGGCTTGGGAGGAAGACTACTGGAATGGATGATCTCTTGAGAAGTGCTATTCCCTCCTTGCATGTAGCCAATGATGCCAATGGCAACTTTGATGATTTGGATGACAATGTATGCCAATGTCTATGCCTTAGTTGCCTTAGAGGAAGCCAATACAAGCCTCAAAGTGTTGCGAATTGGCCGATGGATTCCCCTTTGCATGAGCTTCATGACGATGCCCTCATAATAAATTAACTGCGAGCTCTGGATGATGCATAAGATACCCTGATAGGCCTACATAATACATAGAAAAGTACACAGTACATGGAGACCTCTAACACAAATTTCCTAGTTTTTTTTAAATGTGGTCGAAATATGTGGTTGAATAGCCCACTATATGTTTTATAAAAGAACATATACAGAAGTGTTTGATGAAATTTGGGCTTTCACAAGGACAATAATGGTAACATTACCTGTTCTCCAAATTGGCATGCCTCATAAACATAATTTAAATCTTGATTTGGTGGTTGTGGTAGACCTTCAACCTATGAATTCTTTGTAATATCCTTCAATCTTTCAACACTTGTAAACTCTTATTCCATAAATCCAGCTGACTAATTTGAGTGCCATTAATCATTGTATAACATGCATAATGTGGAATTTCAACTTCATAAGTATATAAGATGGTTATCTTTGGTCATATTATGATGAAATTCCCAATGTTCTTTTGATAAGTCTACCATTGATTGTTGTCAAAATCCACTTTCACTCCAATATCCTCCATTTGTCTAATGGAAATAAAATTCTTTGCAATAACAAGAACAAATAAAACATCTTTGAGATTTACATGTGCATTAAGTGTTGGTGCAAGTCAACCACCAATTGTTGTTTTAGATAAAGAATTGAAGTCAAAGAATGAAGAAAAGATCAACAATTGAAGATTGAAGATAGAGCATGTTCAGGAAATGAAGACTTGTATACATATGTACATTAATTTGTAGTTAGCTCACTTATACCTTTTGTATGGTCATGAGCTTGTACATATATGCCTATATATATAAGTAAAAAGTCGGGACAAGTATGAGAGAGCATGAGATGAGAAGAATTGGATGTTGTAATAGTCATTAGGCACTTGAGAAGTGAGGAAGAACTCTCTCATCATTCAGATGTAAACTTTTCTGAATAGAAGAAAAAGTTACGCCCGATATTTTGTTGTGTTCTCCTTCTGTGTTTCATCATTTAAAGAATCCTTTTGTAGTTGCAAAACAATTTATGCTTTTCTGATTTCTTCTCATCTTTTTCTTCCTTCTTCGAATGTGCAACATTTGTGGATTTTTGCTTACTAATAGATGAGCTCCATTTACCTTTGCTCTTCTCACTAGCCAGGAAAGCTTGATCTGCAACATGCATAATAGGCATGTTCTACCTAGATTGATCTTCCTGCAAAAGAACAGAAACTAGCTCCTCAAGTGACAAGGCGTTTGGATTGTCTTTCATCATCAAATGAAGAGTAGAAGCAAAACTCTAATATGAATCAGGAAGACCATTCAGAAGGGTCTGCACAAGTGAGCTATCTGGTATAACTTCATCAGCAGAAATCAATTGTTCCTTCAAGTCTTTGATCTTTGTTAGAAAACTGTCCATAGAATCACCTTCATTCATATGCTCACTCTCCAACTATTTTCGGAGGTAAGCAACACGAACCTCATTCCTAGCCTCGTACAATGTGGTAAGTGCATCCCAAGTATCCTTAACTATTCTGCAAGAGTGAATATGAGGAATAATGGCATGTTTGAGAGACAAGGCTATCAATGCATGTGCCTGAGCATCTCTTCCATCCCAACAAATTTTCTCTACACTAGGTGCAGCAAAAACTACAGTGCAAACAGGAATCTGAAGAATATCAACATCTTCAACGCCATCTGCATCCGCTTCAATACCTGTATTTGCAGGTGTAATAGGACATTTTTCAACACCCTGCACAATGTTCCATAGTCCTTTTGCAACCAATACATGTCGCATCATATAAGCCCATAATGGGTAATTGGTACCATCCAACTTATCCTCAACAGCCAACATACAGAATACATCACTCCTGACAACGATGGCCACTGGGTAAAATAACCTGATGCAGAAAAATGAGTGTATCTGAAAAAGTTGAACCGAAGTACCCTTACAAGTTCTATTAAACATGTAGCAAACTTCGGGATGCTTAAACTGGAGAACCAAAATTGGTGTAGAACTTTGGTAGAAAAAGACAAAATACGTTGCACAAGCACTATAATACTGCATTCGGAGGCCAAAACGAGCTTAGATCATGATTTTGGCACCACATAGAAAAGTTGTTTTGATCTCCTTATCACCTTGAGTATGCGTACCGAATTTTGTGTGATTCTCAAACTCTGACCGGAGGGGTGTTGACGATGCTCTCGATGAAGTAGTAACCTGCTCTGATACCAATTGTTGGAGTTAGACATCTACGGAAGCATGCAAATAGCACAAGGAAGAAGAAGAAGCTTGGATCACAACACACAATACTGAATATATTACCACTAGAATGTACAAAGATAAGAAGCCCCTTAGGGCAATAGGCATTGGGTATGGGTACCCATACGCATACGGGTACGGGTACGTGTACGCGTACGTGTACGTGCACATGTACGCACATACAATGCATGTGCACATGTACGTGTGTACACGTGTACGTGTACGTGTGCACACATGTACGTGAACGTGTACACGCATACAGTGCACATGCACATGTACGGGCATACAGTGCACGTGCACGTGTACACACATACAGTGCACGTGCACGTGTACGCACATATAGTGCACGTGCACATGTACACACATACACATACACGTACACATACACATACACATACACATACACATACACATACACATACACATACACAACATGAAAACAACACAAGGAAGAAGAAGAAGAAGCTTGGATCAAAACACACAATACTGAATGTGTTACCACTAGAATGTACAAAGATAAGTAGCCCGTTAGGCCAATAGGCATATAGACAAGCTGGGGGAAAAAACCTCCTAAAGAGGGAAAAAAGTGCCCCGACAATCCTAGAGTGTTCACACACATCACTACGTAAAATGATATCAACATAAATGTGTGTGTGTATGTGTATGTGTATGTGTATGTGTATGTGTATGTGTATGTGTATGTGTATGTGTATGTGTATGTGTATGTGTATGTGTATGTGTACGTGTACGTGTATGTGTACGTGTACATGTACATGTGTATGTGTGTACACATGTACGTGCATGTGTGTGCACGTGTATGCATGTATAGTGCACGTGTATGCGTGTACAGTGCACGTGCATGTGTACGCACGTACAGTGCACATGCACGTGTATGTGCATATAGTGCATGTGCATGCACGTGCACGCACATATGCGTATAGTGCATGTGCAAGCACGTATGCGTATGTGTATGTTGCACATGCACGCGCGTGTACGCATATGCTGCACGTGCACATGCATGTATGTGTACGTTGCACGTGCACGCACGTGTACATGTACGCTGCACATGCACGCATGTGTACGTGTAAGCTGCACATGCACGTATACACACATACATATATACACATACACATACACATACACATACACATCCACATACACATACATGCACATGCACATGCCCATGCACATGCACACGCACATGCACATGCCCATGCCCATGCACATGCACATGCCCATGCCCATGCACATACATGTACACGTATGCATCCACGTATGCGTACACATACGCATCCACGTATGGGTACGTGTATGCGTCCACATACATGTATCGGTACCCATATGCGCATGCGTCCACGTACCCGTACATGTACCCATACCCGTATGCATATGCATATGGGTATGGGTACAGGTATGGGTACACGTACGCGTACATGTACATGTACGCGTATGCGTACGTGTACATGTACATGTATGCATACATGTACGTGTACGCATACATGTACGTGTACGCATACATGTACGTGTACACGTACATGTATGTGTACGTGTACATGTACGTGTACACGTACGTCTACATGTACATGTACGCATACGCATACGTGTACGCGGACCCGTACGTGTATGTGTACGTGCATGGCCAGGTGCATGTGCATGGGCATGGGCATGTGCATGTGCATGGGCCTGGGCATGTGCATGTGCATGTGCATGGGCATGGGCATGTGCATGTGCATGGGCATGGGCATGGGCATGTGCATGTGCATGTGCATGTAAGAGTATGTGTACGTGTACGTGTACGTGTACGTGTGCGTGTACGTGTACGTGTACGTGTACGTGTACGTGAGCGTGTACATGTACGTGTGCGTGTACGTGTACGTGTACGTGTGCCTGTACGTGTACGTGTACGTGTGTGTACGTGATGTGTACGTGTACATGTACGTGTGTGTGTGTACGTGTACGTGTACGTGTACGTGTGCGTGTACGTGCACGTGTACGTGTACGTGTATGTGTACATGTGCGTGTACGTGTACGTGTACGTGTACGTGTACGTGTACGTGTACGTGTACGTGTACGTGTACGTGTACGTGTACGTGTACGTGTACGTGTATGTGTACGTGTACATGTACGTGTACGTGTACGTGTGCATGTACCTGTACGTGTACATGTGCGTGTACGTGTATGTGTACATGTGCGTGTACGTGTGCATGTATGTGTGCATGTACGTGTATGTGTACGTGTGCGTGTACGTGTACGTGTACGTGTGCGTGTACGTGTATGTGTATGTGTGCGTGTACGTGTACATGTACGTGTGCATGTACGTGTATGTGTGCATGCACGTGTACGTGTGCGTGTGCGTGTACGTGGACGTGTACGTGTGCGTGTACGTGTGCGTGTACATGCACGTGTACATGTGCATGTACATGTGCTTGTACATGCACGTGTACGTGTGCATGTACGTGCACGTGTGCGTGTGCGTGTACGTGCACGTGTGCGTGTGCGTGTACGTGCACGTGTGCGTGTGCGTGTACGTGCACGTGTGCGTGTGCGTGTACGTGCACGTGTGCGTGTGCGTGTACGTGCACGTGTGCGTGTGCGTGTACGTGTACGTGCACGTGTGCGTGTGCGTGTACGTGCACGTGTGCGTGTGCGTGTACGTGCACGTGTGCGTGTGCGTGTACGTGCACGTGTGCGTGTGCGTGTACGTGCACGTGTGCGTGTGCGTGTGCGTGTACGTGCACGTGTGCGTGTGCGTGTACGTGCACGTGTGCGTGTGCGTGTACGTGCACGTGTGCGTGTGCGTGTACGTGCACGTGTGCGTGTGCGTGTACGTGCACGTGTGCGTGTGCGTGTACGTGCACGTGTGCGTGTGCGTGTACGTGCACGTGTGCGTGTGCGTGTACGTGCACGTGTACGTGCACGTGTACGTGTGCGTGTACGTGCACGTGTACGTGTGCGTGTACGTGCACGTGTACGTGTGCGTGTACGTGCACGTGTACGTGTGCGTGTACGTGCACGTGTACGTGTGCGTGTACGTGCACGTGTACGTGCGTGTACGTGCACGTGTACGTGCGTGTACGTGCACGTGTACGTGCACGTGTACGTGTGCGTGTACGTGCACGTGTACGTGTGCGTATACGTGCACGTGTACGTGTGCGTATACGTGCACGTGTACGTGTGGGTGTACGTGCATGTGTACGTACGTGTGCGTGTACGTGCACGTGTACGTGTGCGTGTACGTGTGCGTGTACGTGTGCGTGTACGTGCACGTGTACGTGTGCGTGTACGTGTGCGTGTACGTGCACGTGTGCGTGTACGTGCACGTGTACGTGTGCGTGTACGTGCACGTGTACGTGTGCGTGTACGCGCATGTGTATATGTGCATGTACGTGTACGTGTACGTGTGCGTGTACATGTACGTGTGCGTGTACATGTACGTGTACGTGTACGTGTACTATGTGTATGTGTATGTGTATGTGTATGTGTATGTGTATGTGTATGTGTATGTGTATGTGTATGTGTATGTGGATGTGTATGTGTATGGGTATGTGTATGGGTATGTGTATGTGTATGTGTATGTGTATGTGTATGTGTATGTGTATGTGTATGTGTATGTGTATGTGTATATATGTATGTGTGTATATGTGTATGTGTGTGTATGTGTATGTGTATATGTATATATGTGTGTATGTATATGTGTATATGTATATATGTATGTATGTATGTATATGTGTATATGTGTGTATGTATGTGTGTATGTGAGTGTATGTGAGTGTATGTGAGTGTATGTGTGTGTATGTGTATATGTATATATGTTCGTGTATGAAAGTATGTACATATTTTATAAATGTGTAAGTCTTGGTTGATGTGGTATGACCAAGGTGGTCATGTGAGATCTATCTGTGTTTTTCGATACATTGTTGCATTCAGCAAATAGGTGTGACATCAATAAATATTTTCATTCCATTTTTAATTTTCTTTTTTGTTATTGAGGAATGCAGGTTGTCACTGTCTATCTAGGCTACTAAATCACTTGGTTGTCTCCCATTTTATGGACGACTTAATACTTGCCTTTCTAATTGAGACTTACACATTTGTTTGCAAATGGTAATTCTCGGTTAGCAACACAGGTATTAGGTTGTTTGGAAAATGGGAGAAGAGAATTTATTTCGAAGATTCTAAAGGTTTCCAAATCAAAGATGGAAAAAGATTCAATGCCAAAGAGCCAAAGAGATTCTCTTCTTATAGTGCATTTCATTTTTTCCCATTCTATTGTGGTAGGTACTTTTCTTTGCTCTTGGGTTCTTCCAGATAAATTTGCTTGAAGAACCTAAGAGGTAAGAAATGTACCTAACATAATAGAACTTAAAAAAAACGAATGGAATCTGTAAGAGGAGAATCCTTTTTGGCTCTTTGGCATTGAATCTTTTTCCATCATTGATTCCTAAACCTTTATAATCTTCTAGATAAATTTACTTCTCCAATTCTCCAGATGACCTAACACCTGACTTGCTAACTGAGACTTACACATTTGTCTGCAAAGTTCACAAAGAAGTTAGCAATGCAGGTATTAGGTCGTCCGAAAAATGGGAGAAGCAAATTTATATGGAAGATTCTAAAGGATTCCAAATCAAAGATGGAAAAACATTTGATGCCAAAGAGGCAAAGAAGATTCTATTCTTACAGGTGCCTTTCTTTTTTTTTTGCATGTTGGTGTTCACAACAACATGAACTCGTGTTGGTTTTCCTTGTATTTTCATCTATAAGATGGGCAGACAGAAAGTGTTCATTCAATGCAAGTTCTTGTTCTCACCTTAGCTTTTATCACTTTGGCCTTACTTTCATAGCATGTGTATGTATCTATATGTATATGCATGTATGTGTATTTGTGTATGTGTGTATGCATGCATGTATATGTGTATGTATATGTGTGTATGTGTGTGCATGTATATATTTATATGAGTATTTGTGTGTATGTATATAAATAGATAGAGAAATAAAAAATATACCTTAATAGTGTTGAAACAAATACATTACTCCATCCAAAATGATTTTGAAGATTGAGAATAAGTAAGCTTGCACTTAGTCATGTCAAGTGACTTCCTTCATATATATGCTTAAGACATTCTTCTTGAATATATTTCTCATTTTTAGAAATATCAATGCTTTCGTTGTCATTTTGATACCAATCCTCAATCAAATCTACCATACCATAATCATCATCATCATCCTCGCAAAAATCTTCTACTTTATCTTCTTTTGAATATAGTTCTTTCAATCTTGCATATTCTACAAGATCACTTTTGTGTAGCCTCCATACGTGTAAGGTCTTCCATCAATATATAATCTTTCATTTTATGCATGTGTAATCACCGTAGTAGCAAGAGAAGTTGCATTCATATATATATATATATATATATATATATATATATATATATATATATATATATATATATATATATATATATATATATATATATATATATATATATGTGTGTGTGTGTGTGTGTATATATGTATGTATATATGTATATGTGTGTGTGTGTGTTTCTTTCATATGTATGTATGAAGGAAGTCATGTCAAGTGACTTCCTTCATATATATGCTTTAGACATTCTTCTCAAATATATTTCTCATTTTTAGAAATATCAATGCTTTCATTGTCATTTTGATACCAATCCTCAATAAAATCTATCATGCCATCGTCATCATCATCATCATCACAAAAATCTTGTACTTTATCTTCTTTTGAATTAATTCTTTCAATCTTGCATATTCTACAAGATCACTTTTGCATAGCCTCCTTATAGATGCTTCTGATAAATGAGGTCTTACTGGAAACTTTAAATGGTGTGGTGGAAGATCATCAATATCATACATTGGAATCTACATACATGAATAAAAATCATTAGTACTCCATAAGTGAATGAAAAATAAACTTAAAACACAAATTTAAATATGTAAGTTAATTTGAAAAGAGTTTCAATTAATTAAAGTTTTCATTGCAACACAAGATAGGTGGACAAAAAGTTTTCATTGCTCTCTAAAAGGTGCTCTTGGAGGTCTATGCCATCCATAATTCACTAATAATTCATCATTATCACATAATGAAGTAATAACATTGAAAACTATGTATCTTGCTACATCTCTACTCATGTATGGTGATTCATGATTATTTTCACGCTCTT
Source organism: Ceratopteris richardii (assembly GCA_020310875.1). Classification (NCBI taxonomy): domain Eukaryota; kingdom Viridiplantae; phylum Streptophyta; class Polypodiopsida; order Polypodiales; family Pteridaceae; genus Ceratopteris; species Ceratopteris richardii. The sequence continues at coordinate 29,207,697 of CM035418.1, read as the reverse complement.
CAAATGTCCAACTAGTCATTGAAATATCATATCTTCGACTATTGTTGATTAAACCTCTTATATTTCCATACGTATAAGGTCTTCCATCAATATATAATCTTTCATTTTCTACATGTGTAATCCCTCTAGTAGCACGAGAAGTTGCATTCATGCATAATCCATAAGTAGTCATGCTTTGAACATAATGTGTAAGTCGATGCCAATCTCCCCATCTATATATAGGACCACAAAATGACATAAGAGTGACTTTATAGTTCGGAGGCACATAAAAATCCTCTACAATAAAGAGACCACGACCAGCACCAACATATAATATGCTCTTCATAGTAAAAATTGTCATCACTCCTATCAGACGACACATGTGAAGTTTTTGCATGGGTAGGAGGTGGTGGAGTACCCTCTGATTGATTAGAATTTGATTATAATATAACAATAAAAAAACATATATCATTCATGTATGTATCTATCAAATATTAGAATTGAAAGTTTGATATACTTACAATAATTAGTCCTTCCACAATTAAGAGATGGTGGTGGAGTTCCATTTGATTGATCAGAATATGATCCTATAGCAAAAAAAGATACCAGATATTAATCTAATTATTTACATACATACACATTCAGATGTACAAATTTTCACATACACGCATATTCACATATACATAGATACACATTCTAACATATAAATACACATACAAAATCATGAATATATGACGTGTGTATGTATGTATGTATGTATGTGTATGTGTGTGTATGTGTATGCATCTGTGTGTATGTGTGTGTATATATGTGTATATGTATGTTTGTGTGTTATGTATGTGTGTATGCATGTGCATCTATGTGTATGTGTGTATATGTGTATGTATTTCTGTATGTTTATTATAATTTACATTTTTTTGATGATATTATATGTATGTGTGTATGTGTCTGTGTATGCATGTGAGAGTATGTATGTGTGTGTATCTATATGTGTGTTTATGTATATGTGTGTATATGTGTGTATATGTGTATGTGTGTATGTTTGTGTATGTGTATGTATGTGTATGTATGTGTATGCATATGTGTATGTGTATGTATGTATGCATAAGTGTATGTATGTATGTGTAAGTGTATGTATGTGTGTATTAGAAAAAAAATAAGAGAAGAGCTAACATACCACCTGAGAAGTGGTAATAATTTCACAAACAGCTAGATCTTCAAGAATCATTTCCTCAACAGAAGGTATAACAAATACTTTATATAATTGTGATTTATAATTCTCATATGTTTTATAATTATTTTACATTTAATCTGTGTACTTTTGTTTTATTAAATAAACATAGGCTACTGCAAAGGAGAGAGTTGAGTGAGGTCATATGTTATGCTTAGGTCAAATGGGTCATCATGGTTTTGTTGCTATATTTGTAAGTATATGTATTATTGAAAGTATATTTTTTATTTTATTTAAAACACTAATCATAATCTTTTTTATTTGTTTCAATGTAGCAAAAGTATTATGGTCATTATCCTATGAAAAAGGAAATTGAATTTGCTCCACATTGTGGATATCAACATTTGAGTGAGTATAGACAAGATAATCCAGATGCTCTTGTGAGTATTATTAAATTTGATATAATTTATTTTATTTGTATTGATGTTTTATATGTTTTATTTATTTATGTTCTTTAATGTAATATAGGAGTATTATGGAGAGGGAGATATGGATGAGGTGGAGAGACAAACACAAGGGGTGATATCGGTCATCATAGAGTACTGACCCCTCTACCCATAATGCCTCTTTAGATACATCAAATCATGCAAAAGATTAGGATGTGTACATACTGTAACATAATCCTGGTAGGAGATGGTTGAACCACACCCTAAGAGAGAGGATTAGGAAGTAATCCTCAACCATGGCTTTTGGGGCAAGTGGTTAGCCCATCACATTCCTAACCAAGAGGTTGTGAGTTCAATTCCTTACATTGGTATCAGAGCCTAGGAAGTAGGCTTGGGAAGGGTGGAATGACCCAATGGCCTCTAAAAAAGGCGCTTGGGCATCCTCTATGTGAAAGGGTAGGACTTGTGGAAGGCGCGCGTCGATTTCAATGATGGACCTTACAATGATTGGGGTGTATCTCCCAATCCGTAGGTCGGATTGAGGCGTGTAATATACCGTTGGAAAGCTCTCGGAACGAACTTTCCAATGAGCTAGCTTGCAATGTGTGAATTCCTTGGGAATCCTTAGATGGAACTTGATTGAGTACATCCTGCCAGTCCCATAGCTGGTCAGGGTACATCCTGCCAGGGTACATCCAAGGTACATCCTACCAGTCCCATAGCTGGTCAGGGTACATTCCCGAGGGAGTTCAAGGGGGGAAGAATGTAACATAATCCTGGTAGGAGATGGTTGAACCACACCCTAAGAGAGAGGATTAGGAAGTAATCCTCAACCATGGCTTTTGGGGCAAGTGGTTAGCCCATCACATTCCTAACCAAGAGGTTGTGAGTTCAATTCCTTACACATACATACATACATGTGCTCACACACACACACACACACACACACACACACACACACACACACACACACACACACATATATATATATATATATATATATATATATATATATATATATATATATATATATATATATATATATATATATATATATATATATATATATATATATATATATATATATATATATATGTGTGTGTGTGTGTGTGTGTGTGTGTGTGTATGTATATATTCTCATTCGAGTTATGTTTTTAGTTGTGTATATGGTACTTATTAATGATAGAAATGTGCTAATGATTTTTATTACAATCTATATCTAGCATGTGATTTATTACTTTAATGTATAATTGATTCATGTAATATGTGTGTTTGTGTTATATATGTATGTATGTGTGTGTAGTTGTGTGTATATATGTATGTATGCATATGTAGGTATATATCTATATTTATGTAAGTGTGTGTATGTGCATGTATGTGTGTGTATCTGTGTGTGTATCTATGTGTATGTGTATGTGTATGTGTACGTGTATGTGTACGTATATGTGTACGTGTATGTGTACGTGTATGTGTACGTGTATGTGGATGTGTATGTGTACGTGTATGTGTACGTGTATGTGTATGTGTATGTGTATGTGTATGTGTATGTGTATGTGTATGTGTATGTGTATGTGTATGTGTATGTGTATGTGTATGTGTATGTGTATGTGTATGTGTATGTGTATGTGTATGTGTATGTGTATGTGTATGTGTATGTGTATGTGTATGTGTATTTGTATGTGCATGCATGTGCATGTATATGTGTATATGTGCATGCGAATATGTAAGTGTGAGTATGACAATTAATGAAAACAAAACAATTTAAATGATATAAAGACAATGAAAATTGTACTTACAATAATTAGCCATATATTATGCTCAGTGAACTTCTTGAATAACCTGCACCAAAGAGAGAGAGAGAGAGAGAGAGAGAGAGAGAGAGAGAGAGAGAGAGAGAGAGAGAGAGAGAGAGAGAGAGAAAGAGAGATCAAAAGAGAGATAAAGATAGAGAGAGAGAGATCAAAAGAGAGAGAAAGAGAGAGATGATGGGGGAAGTATCTCAACCCCTAAGCAACGACGAAGCACGAATGACCTCCACAGGTATCCTTCTTTGACCTCTACACACCAAAAGTGCTCTTAATCAGAGCTTATCCAGAGAAAGTGAGCTTTTGTAGACCTGTAGTAGACACCAAGAGCTTTCCAACAAGACAAATTTTACTTCAAATGAATGCTTACACAAAGAGAAACAATGTCTACAACATGAGCTAGTTGAATGCTCACAACTGCTAGTCAAGCAGAGACCTCACTTCACTCCAGCAAGCTTTTCTCAGAGATTATACAGAGAATGAATCTAAAACTTGGGTCAACTTTAGAGCACTCTAATAGCTACCCAATGAAACCAAAATCATAGAAAATGGATAAATAGAGAAGGAGAACCAGCCCTTACAACAGAGAGCAAAATATTTCCAACAGAGCCTACACACACAGAGAGATATCAATCACACAACTTCACTAAAATGAATGTTGCTCCCAGATTACTCAGAGAATGCTCCAGAGAATTTGTGAGCATAAAATAGACTCTAATAGCTATCCAATGAGACAAGAATTACATCAAATGGATACAATATGAGTGAGAACCAATGCTAACAACTCAGGGGTAGAGAGTTGCAACACTGCCTGCGCACACACATAGATATGCCTACTAAAAGAAAACAAACAAGCAAGCAAGGGGCTTGCTTATCACAACTCCAGCACTTAGTGCTCACTTTACATGAGCTAAAACTCCAAGAAGATGGCCCAAAAGAAGTCGGGATACATGCTCCTTTTATATTGAGAAGTGTGCCCCTAAAATCTAGGAACTACCTTTTCAAATCAGCCTCCTAACTTGGAGGATTTAGTTGAGATGAATTGGGGAGTGGTTGAGTGACTTTTCTTGATGGAATCTCGTGGCTTTTGGCTTCCTTTGATTGCTCCACATGTCCATAAAAGATTCCCCACGAATTTGTAGCTTGAAGCTTGACTTTTAACACTCCCCCTCAAGCTTCAATTCTTCATCCTCATCCAAGCTCCTTCATGTTGATGCTTTGTTTGAATTTTGAAATCTTCATTCCATCCAAAGCCTTTGTAAACATGTCGGAAACTTGGTCCTTGGTACCAATATGATGTACTGAAACTTCCTTCAATATCACCTTTTCCCTTATGAAGTGATAGTGCACTTCAATATGCTTGGTTCTAGCATGATAGACATGATTCGATGCTAGATGAATGCTACTCATATTGTCACAAAAAATTGGATATGTGTCAACCTGCAAATTAAGCTCCATAAATAACTTCTTAATCCACATTAGCTCACATGTGACTTGAGCCAAAGCTCTATACTCAGCCTCGGTGGAAGATAATGCCACCGTGGGTTGCTTCTTTGAAATCCATGAGATGATCTTGCTACCTAGCATGACTAGGTAACCACTTGTACTTCTTCTATCCTCCTTGGAACCGGCCCAATCCGCATCAGAATAAGCTTTGACCTGCATATCATCATCAAATGAATAGAACAATCCTTCATTTATAGTGGACTTGAGATATCGTAACATTCTTCTTGCAGCTTGCAAGTGTGTAGTCCTTGGACTATGCATAAATTGTGATAACACTCCAACTCCATATGCTATGTCAGGCCTAGTTATTGTGGCATAATTGAAAGAGCCTACAATAGAGCGATAAAAAGTTACATCCTCTAATGGCTCTCCATCAATGGAGCTTAGCTTTACATTAACTTCCATAGGATTTGAAATAGGCTTGCAATGTAGCATCCCAAACCTCTCAAGTAGGTCTAGAATATACTTCCTTTGTATGAGCATAATACCTTCTTCTTTGTATACAACTTCAATGCCAAGAAAATACCTAAGATCTCCAAGATCAGATATCCTAAACTCCTTTCCAAGCTTTGCCTTGATCTCCTCAATGCCCTTTGTATCATTACCTGTAATGATAAGATCATCTACATACACACACATGTAGACTACAAGTTCTCCTCTTTGTTTGATGAAGAGAGATGGATCCGCCTTGCAGTGATTGTAACCACATTTGATCAAATAGTCCACCAATCTTTGGTTCCAAGCCCTTGGAGCTTGCTTTAGGCCATAAAGTTCCTTCTTCAACCTACAAACATGATGTGGAAACTCTTTATGAACAAAACCTAGTGGTAGCTCCATGTATACCTCTTCTTCCAAGTCTCCATTGAGAAAGGCATTCTTGATATCCAATTGGAAAAGCTTCCATCCTTTGCTAGCAGCCATTGCAATGAGTGTCCTAATGGTGCTCATCTTTGCCACGGGGCTGAATGTCTCTTCAAAGTCCACTCCATAGGTTTGTGCAAAACCCTTGGCCACCAATCTTGCTTTGAACCTAGAAATAGATCCATCTGAATTCCTCTTTACTTTATACACCCACTTATTACCTATTACCTTCATGTTCTCCTTCTTGGGCACTAGAGTCCATGTTTGATTTTCCTCAAGTGCGTTGATCTCTTCTTGCATTGCCTCTTTCCATTCGGTGTACCTGCTTGCATCTTCATAGCAATCGAGCTCATGATCTTCTACTACTTTGTTCATATACGCATAATGTGTTGCCATGTATGAATCATAAGTAAACCTTTGACTTGGATACTTAACTCTAGAAGACTTCCTTTCTTCACCTTTTGGAGGAATAAACCTCCTTTGCCTTGGGAACTTGATCTCTTTCTTTGACGTAGCTTCTTTCTCCATCATGTGTCCTTCATCATCTTCAACTTCATTACCTTCTTCATCCAACTCCACCAATGTTGCTTTGCCTTTGTTGATTGATTGTGCTTCATAGCTTGATGAAGATCTCCCCCTCCATGGTGAGTTCATGCTTGAACTATCTTCATTGATGGAACACCTTGGGCCGCTTAGCTCTAGGTCAATTTGTTCTTCATCATGTCCATGCTTTTCTTCTTCATAGTCCTGCATACAATCATACTTCTTATACCAAGGGAGTAGCTCATCAAATGCTACATCCCTTGATATCCTCAAGTCCTTTGTGTTTGGGTTGAAGCACCTGTAACCTTTATGATCATTTGAATATCCTAGAAACACACACTTTTCTGCCTTTGGTTGTAGCTTGTGCCTCAATTCACTTGGCACATGTACATAACAAGTACATCCAAATATCTTCAAGTGGGAAAGATCAGGTTTCTTACCATAATAGGCTTGATATGGTGTCAAGCCATGGATCCCTGAGGTAGGAGCCCTATTCATAATATACACGGCGGTATTTGCTGCATCACTCCAAAACATGCTAGGTACATTCATCTCATTACGCATTGCTCTAGAGATCTCGGCAATGTATCTATTCTTTCTCTCTGCTACTCCATTTTGTTGGGGTGTGTACCTGCATTTTACTTGCCTCTTGATGCCTTGATCCATTAAAAAATCAGAAAACGCATTGGAGAAATATTCTCCCCCTCCATCGGACCTTAGCTTCTTGATATATGTACCTGTTTCCTTTTCTACCATTGCCTTGAATGGTTTGAAACATGTAAACACATCTGATTTGTTTTTGATGAAATAAACCCAAACCATCCTTGTGCAATCATCTATAAAAGTGACAAAGTACTTGTTACCTGCAATGGATTGCTCTTTGGTTGGCCCCCACACATCTGTATGTATCAACTCCAATGGATGTTGGCTTAGCCACTCTTCTTGAATGGAAGTCTCGCTTGCTTCCCTAGTTGACAAGATTCACATAAATGCTTCATACCTTGTCCTTGGAAGTTGGGAAGACCTTCAACCAGCCTCTTGAATTGCATTTCCTTCATTCTTTGTATGTTGATGTGACCTATCCTCTTGTGCCACAAGTCCAACTCCGAAATCCTCTTGTTTCCATATGTGAAGTAGACATGTTGAGTGGAATGAGAATTTACTTCCAAAGTGAAGAGTCTCCCTTGCTTCTTTCCTCTTGGTATGACCTTGTAACCTTGCTTAGGGTTCTCCACAAAGCATCCACCTTTGTTGAACCTTACTTGATAGCCTCTTTCAACCATTTGCCCAACGGACACCAAGTTCTTTGTGATAGTAGGTACATGCAAGACATCCTTGAGACATCTTCCTTCCTCCTTGTCATCCAAAGCTACATCTCCAACATGGGAGATCTCATGGGCTGTATCATCACCTGTTTCTACATGTCCTTTACCTTTGGGAACATGTAGATTAGTAAACCAAGAAGAATTGCAACTCATATGGTTGCTACATCCACTATCAATATACCAAGTGTTATCTACTTTGCTTGAATTCCCATTCATGTGCATCATCAAGAGATTGTCATTTTTTGAACTTGTAGAAGCATAATTACCTTGGCCTTTGTATGAAGAACCTTGATTATAGCTCCTTTGGTTTCCTCCTTGGTAGCAATCTCTAGCATAGTGGGCAAACTTGCCACATATGTAACATCCTTTGCCATCTTGATTCCTGTTTTCTTGATGTCGTCCTCCTCTTCCTCTTGTTCTTCCTCTCCCTCTTTGTGATGAGGTGCCTTGGTCATGTCCTTGATTGCTTGAGTGGCCTTGCCTTCCTTCAAACCTTCCTTTGCCCCTTCCTTGTCCTCGTCTTCCTTTGCCCCTTTGATTTCCTGCATAGAAAACTTGTGCATCCTTGCTTTTAGTTGAACTTCCACCTATGTTCATTTCTTCGGTGACCATGAGAGCAACCAATTGCTCAAAATCGGGAAGATTATCCCTTACATATACTGAAGTGGTAAAGGGTTTCCACTTCTCATCATCTCTCAAACCATTGAGAGTATAAGCCACAAGATCGTCATCGTCTACATGGCTTCCAATGGATCCCAATGCATCTGATAACTCCTTGACCTTAAGTATGTAGTCATTTATGCTACTCCCTGAGCTCTTCCTAAGGTTGTTGAGCTCATTCTTGAGTTGGATCTTCCTTGCTTTGGTGCTTGTTGAATAAAGCCTTTCAAGTGTCTCCCATACCTTCATGCTTGAATCCAAGTCTTGGATATGGCCGATCATGCTATTGCTAATGTGTTGGGAAAGGATAAAGATAACCCTCTTGTATCTTATATTCCATTCCCTAAAGGCCCTTCTCTGGTCATTGGTTGGATTCTCATCCAACCTAGGTCTTGGTTCACTTCCACTAATCAACCCCCAAAGGCCCTTGCCCATAAGATAGTTGGAGACCCTAAATCTCCATGGTTGATAGTTCCCTTTGTCTAGCTTTTCAATTTGAGTGTTGAAGTCTCCCATATCTAGTCTTTGATACTTGACCTAGCCCTTGGCTAATGCTCCAATGTGTGTAAAATGAAAATGAGGCTCTGATGTTACCTCAATCCAAAGCTTTCCTTAGATGGACACCTTGTGCTCTTGAAACTTTGAGTAGAATAGCTCCCCCTTGATGTGAGCTACCTCCAAGAAGCTTCTGTTGATGCAAATCTTCAACCACCAACTCCAAGAGGTCTTCTTGCTTGTATGTGATGCCTCCAAGATGCCCAAATGCTCTGATACCACTGATGGGGGAAGCATCTCAACCCCTAAGCAACGACGAAGCGCAAATGACCTCCACAGGTATCCTTCTTTGACCTCTACACACCAAAAGTGCTCTTACTCAGAGCTTATGCAGAGAACTCTAGTGAGATTTTTTAGACCCTGTAGTAGACACCAAGAGCTTTCCAACAAGACAAATTTTACTTCAAATGGATGCTTACACAAAGAGAAACAATGTCTACAACATGAGCTAGTTGAATGCTCACAACTGCTAGTCAAGCAGAGACCTCACTTCACTCCAGCAAGCTTTTCTCAGAGATTATACAGAGAATGAATCTCAAACTTGGGTCAACTTTAGAGCACTCTAATAGCTACCCAATGAAACCAAAATCATAGCAAATGGATAAATAGAGAAGGAGAACCAGCCCTTACAACAGAGAGAAAAATATTTCCAACAGAGCCTACACACAGAGAGAGATATCAATCACACAACTTCACTAAAATGAATGTTGCTCCCAGATTACTCAGAGAATGCTCCAGAGAATTTGTGAGCATAAAATAGACTCTAATAGCTATCCAATGAGACAAGAATTACATCAAATGGATACAATATGAGGGAGAACCAATGCTAACAATTCAGGGGTAGAGAGTTGCAACACTGCCTGCACACACACATAGATATGCCTACTAAAAGAAAACAAACAAGCAAGAAAGGGGCTAGCTTAAGCAAGGGGCTTGCTTATCACAACTCCAGCACTTAGTGCTCACTTTACATGAGCTAAAACTCCAAGAAGATGGCCCAAAAGAAGTCGGGATACATGCTCCTTTTATAGTGAGAAGTGTGCCCCTAAAATCTAGGAACTACCTTTCCAAATCAGCCTCCTAACTTGGAGGATTTAGTTGAGATGAATTGGGGAGTGGTTGAGTGACTTTTCTTGATGGAATCTTGTGGCTTTTGGCTTCCAATGATTGTTCCACATGTCCATAAAAGATTCCCCACGAATTTGTAGCTTGAAGCTTGACTTTTAACAAGAGAGAGAGAGAGAGAGAAAGAGAAGAGAGAGAGAGAGAGATAGAAATCAAAAGAGAAAGGGGGAGAAAGAAGGGGAGAGAAGAGAGGGAGAGAGAGTAGAAGAGAGAGAGATTGATAAAGAGAGATCTCAAGCTCATATGCATAGCGTAGATATGAATGTTGAATCACTCTTTGATCAGATGCACAGAAAATGATGATCAAAGAGCGATCCAACATTTTTTCTTTTTTTGCCCAAAAACAATCGTTGCATAAATGATTTGCAAATGTCGTGTATGTGATCCTCTAATTCATTTCATATGCTATATTGCTAAGCATCACATATGCGATGATTTTTACCATCACATATGCGATGCGCTGAATATCTTGCATATATGACTCTTACATTAGCAAAGCTTCAATTAACATCGCTGATAGCCTTAGAAATAGTGTCGATTTGAGTGTCGATTTGAGTGTCGTTTGAAGGATGGTACATGATCAATGCTCAATGTGATGAAATGTGCAATCACATAGCGACAAAAGGGTGCCAGGTCAACCATTGCTACATGCATGTATTCCTCGTAGTGACAATGGGCTGGTTTCTATGACACTAGTGTGTCCATGAGTGGTTTTTGCTTCATGCTTGGTAGCTCATGTATATCTTGGTTGAGCAAGAATTAGCCTACTATGGACACTTCTAGTTGTGAGGTTGAGTATAAGGTAGATTTCATAGCAATTGTGAGTGTGTTTGGCTTAGATGCCTTTTGGTTGATTTGGGTGTTGACAGTCTTCTATCACCACCATCTTCACTGGCAATCAGAGTGCATTGGAATTGCAAGAAACCCTGTGTTCCATGCTCACACAAAGCACATTGAGGTGCATTATCATTATGTCAGGGAGAGGATCTTTGCTTGAGAGATCAATTTGGCATATGTGCCCACATAGGATAACATTGCAGACCATTTCACAAAGGCTATGTTGAGGGAGAAGTTTGAAGCTTTCCCCAAAGCTTTGGATCTACTTCCTTTTGTGGATTGATCTCTTTCCACTTAGCTTGGCACTTCCTTATACATGAGTGCTAGCTCCTTGTTCAGCACATCACTCCCATGGGGAATTCATTGGTATATTTTGGTAGAGATGTGTGTGAACACAATTAGGACCACCGTGGCACTTTTTCCCTCTTTAGGAGGTTTTTTTCTCCCAATTTGTATATACATTTATAAGCCTAACAGGTTACTTATCTTTGTACATTCACTTGGTAATTCATTCGGTGTTTTGTTGTGCTCCAGCTCCTTGTTCTTCTTCCTTGTGCTACTCATATGCTTCCACAAACCTCAAACTCCAACAATTAGATCATCCTTGTTGATGGTGCTTCCAATGGACCCTAGAGAATCTGAAATCTCCTTCACTTTGAGAATGTAGTCATTAATGGATTGGTTAGGACTCTTCTTAAGCTTGTTGAGCTCATATTTCAATTTAATCTTCCTTGCTTTGGTTATCATGGAGTATAATCTCTCAAGACACTCCGATATCTCCTTATTTGTGTCCAAATTTCATATATGACCTATCATGGTGTTCCCAATATGTTGAGTCAATGTGAAGATTACTCTTCTATTCCTCTCTTCCCACTCTTTACTTGCTCTTCTCTAATCATAAATAGAGTTTTCTTCATCAACAAGTGGCCTTGGATCACTACCATTAACTAAACCGCAGAAACCTTGCCCCATTAGGTAATAGCTAATCCTAAATCTCCAATTTTGATAGTTCTCTTTATGTAACTTTTCACTTTGATTGTTATTATCAGCCATATCCTTAGGTTCTAGTTTGCTAATTTCTTTGAATGACAATGAGCTATGGTTGATGTCAAATTACCTCTGCAACCTCCTTAGCTTGCTCCTTTGTAGCCTTGACGTTGTGATTGTAGCTTTCTTCCCCTTACTTTCACAATGTAGACTCCTTCCTCCTTCCTTCAATCTTCAAATTGCTCTTCTGCTTGCTTCAGTATCCCCCTTTACTTTTTATAGACGCTTGGCATGCTCTGATGCCATTGATGGAAGATTTGTACACCTTCTATATGCAATAAAAGTGCATGGACCCTCCTAGGATTGTTTTTTCCCGACGTAGTTGACTTGGAATGAAAATTTCTCTCAACTTAAGTTTCAAACCGTCTTCAAAATTTTTAACTTATAATATACTTCTGTAGCTTTCTAATGAGATATTGTATCCATAATCTGGACACTAAGCTATACCAAACACTCTTGCAAAATAGACTACTTGTTACACACATTGAACAAACTTGATAGATAGACAAATAGTTGCTTATAACTCCTGATTCACATATCCAATGAAGTTGAAATGTCGACTATGGGGAATTGACTTCCATATATTTTTAATATGCTATAGAATGATCCATTTGGACATTGATAGATATATCAAACAGTCTTTGCGATACACACTACTTGTTACATGTAGTGCACAGACTTGATAGATAGATAGAGAATTGTCTATATCTAGTGATTACAATATCCAATGAAGATGATACTTTGACCATAAAAACTAGACCTGAGTAGCTTCTAATGAACTATAGCATGATCAATTTGAAAATTTGTAGCTAAACCAAATGGTCTCTACAAAACATACAACTTGTTACACATACTGAATAGACTTGACACATATAGAGAGATTTGCTAATATCTCTTGATTGAAATGAGCATGAAAATTTTCATGAAGAATGCTAACTTAGATTTCAATAAAATGTAAAATTACAAAAATTGGATGCCAAAAAGTACATGAAGCAACTTTAGCAAATAGGATTATCTAAGAAAGAACCTAATCTAGAGAACATGGAGAAGTAATAGAGCCATGGGGGTAATCTCAAAATAGATATGTCTCTTCTACAACATGGGAGGTACTCTTCCTTGTACTCCTCTACTTGGGTATGAGTAGAGTGGTCCTTACATGATAATGTACCATGGCATACACTTCAAGTGAATCTTCACCTTTCAAGGTGAATCTTCATCTTCCTTATTGTTTGGTCTTCCATCTACCCTAAGTTTTGGCGCTTCAACATCTCGATTTGGATAAGTTCTTGACTTTTGTGACTCTTGGGAACCTTAGTAAATCTTTGGACCTTCAATTTAATGTTTGATCTTGCCTTATGGTTGTCCATGAACCTTAAATTCACAACACCCAAGCCTCATGTGTTTTAGTGGTGAGTTGAACTAGTGTAAGCACAAAGTCACTTACACTCATAAAACTAGTATATAGTGCATTTCCATTCCTCATCTTTGTAGCTCAAAGCAGCTCTGGATCAGGCTAGATTCTCACTCAAGGATTTGATGGATATTTCATTTAAATCGACTCTCTATCAGGCCTTGTTGGTCCCATGACATTCTCTAGCAACTCATAAGAGACCAAATTTATAGAGATTTTGAACTTCTAAAGTATGTAATTTGTTCCATCAAGATTTGCTTTAGTGAAAGTGGGTAGATGAATGTGAATTGGTGCACCAATGACATTAGGAGATGCACCAACATCAAAAGATGAAGCCATCACTCATACACTATGGCAATAAAAAAATATACTTGTAGGTTCATAAAGAGATGTGGTCTTTCATGGATGGCTAGACATGAGAAGTACAATGTGGACAGCCACTACCCATGTAATCCCTATGTGCAACTTAGGTCAATTCAATTGACTTAACAAATATGAATGATTTTTTAGTTTAATAAGGAATATTCCATGAAATATTCCCTTTACAAAATTGTGGGACTTAATTTCAAGACCTACTGGCTAGGAGTATGATTGGCTAACCACTTGCCCAAAAAGCCATGGTTGACGATTAATTCTTAATCCTCCCTCTTAAGATGTGGTTCAACCATCTCCTGTATATCATAACTTGAGTCAGATAACACTCTCTTCCCCTTCTACATATCATTTTCCTCAATAATCAATCCTTGATCTCCCCTTGAATCGATGCCCTCACCCTTGCATGGTCTCTTGGACCTTCTTGTTCTCAACCTTGGTCTCTTGAAACTTGTCTTTCCACTTCTTGGCCACTTTCCTATGGACCTACCTTGCTCTCCACCTTGGCCTCTTGAACCTAATTGTCATCCATGCAAGGTATCTTGAATTCTCAATCTAATTTTTCAATTGGAACATTCATTTTGAGAGATTTCCATTGGTGTCTTATATGTCTAAAATACAACCTATGGATTATCTTTGATAGGCTCATCTTTGAGAGTGATGTGCATGCCTTCCATCCACTTGCCCAAGCCTACTTCCTGTGCTCTGATACCAAATGAGGGAATTGAACTAAAGGCCTACCAGCTAGGAGTATGATGGGCTAACCACTTGCTCTAAAAGCCATGGTTGAGGATTACTTCCTAATCCTCCCTCTTAGGATGTGGTTCAACCATCTCTTACCTCTCTTACCTATCAATTCTTGAGTCTAAAACCAAACCCCACATTGGGGACCCTCATAACTCCCTTTCCTTAGGATACCTTAGATGGTCCAAATCGACCTTCATCCAACTTGTGAACTGCGATTCTCATCAACATGGTAATGCACAATTGGCATCTCCTTATAATGGGGGCCTTAAAAATGTGCAATATAACATATAAGCATGAGTGGTATATATTTTTCATATACTAGCACAATAGGTGTGCAACGAAGGCTCCAACTTGGATCATGTACTTATAAAGAAAACAAGAAAATGCAAGTACAAATCGAGATCCAAACAATCTCTTGCATGTTATTGTGCTTAATGGACAAATGAAACCATATCCAAGTGTCATAAAACAAAATATGACCACAATGCCATTGTACATGCACTCACAAGAACACCATCTCAAATCAAAGATGAAATTGCATAAACTAAAATCAATACCACAATGCCATCTTACATGTCAATATCTAACATAACCTACTCTACTCTTGTATGGAGGCTCATCCACATAGATCATACATATTCAATGCCTTCAAGTTCTAATCCAAGAGCTCACGCTCTAAAAAATCTCTCTCACAAAGGTTCCAAATCAAAATGAATCTCCCAAAATAATTAGGGTTTTTGTATTATTGCTCTATATTTTTCTATTTCAATATTAATAAACCCTAAATCTCAAATTTTTCTCCTGACCAAACTTGAACAATCTTTCTTGCCTATGGAATAACACTTCAAACACATCAATTGGAGGTATGTATCTCAATAAACAAGCAAAATACGCATCCACTCTCATTATCATCTTGACCTATAACACTATCTCTATATATTTTTCATTTTTTATTACTTAGATCTTTTAATTCGGATACATGTTTTAAAAATATGCTTTTTTAGCTATGCATGGTAATTTGAATCATTTCAATCCAATTTGTATAACTCAAGTTATTGCCAAAACATTGACATGTTGTCAAGGTGATTACAGACCCAATTTCTAGATCATTCTATGTATCTCAAATTTTTAGCAAATTAGAACCCCAAACAAGTTTTGACAAAATTCTATAGATTATCTCTCTTCATAAGATACTCATAGAACTTTAAAACACCTAATCCGATATTCCTAGCTCGAGTTGTGACCAAAATATTGATATGCTATCAAAAACATGCCAACCTACAAATTCACCTCGTGTAAATTTAGCTCTTTTTGGAGACACTTGCACTAGACCTTGATTCACTCACGTATTCTCAAAACCTTTAATGCATTGGTGAGATATAACTAACCAAGATACTGCTCAAACTAGAAATGATTTCACCACTCAAACTTTGAAATGTGATTGGGTCAAAATTTTGGTAGAGCTTTTCCAAGAAAATTTTCAGATGAACAATGGTGACCAATTAGAAAATTTCAAATTGAATATGTGCAAGCCAGTATTCCTACACCAAGAAGCAATTGTGGGAACATAATCAACGTACATATGGTTGAAAATGAAATCTTTGAATAATTCAATAGAGTCTGCTTTGCAAATAGAGACTATCAACATCAAACCATTATTGATGAAACTGACCAAATTACCATAAAGTTGCATTGCACTATTCATTACATATACCAAGTGACCAAAATAATCCAATTAGACTTATTGGGAACCTATGAATCCACTATCATACATCTCCTATGGTGAAGCTAGGGTATGTATACCACCTACATTCGGTGTTTTGTTGTGCTCCAACTTCTTCTTCCTTGTGCTAATCATGTGCTTCCACAAACCTCAAACTCCAACAATTAGATCATCCTTGTTGATGGTGCTTCCAATGGACCCTAGAGAATCTGAAATCTCCTTCACTTTGAGAATGTAGTCATTAATGGATTGGTTAGGACTCTTCTTAAGCTTGTTGAGCTCATATTTCAATTTAATCTTCCTTGCTTTGGTTATCATGGAGTATAATCTCTCAAGACACTCCCATATCTCCTTATTTGTGTCCGAATTTCATATACGACCTATCATGGTGTTCCCAATATGTTGAGTCAATGTGAAGATTACTCTTCTATTCCTCTCTTCCCACTCTTTACTTGCTCTTCTCTAATCATAAATAGAGTTTTCTTCATCAATGAGTGGCCTTGGATCACTACCATAAATAGAGTTTACTTGCTCTTCTATTCCTCTCTTCTATTCCTCTCTTCCCACTCTTTACTTGCTCTTCTCTAATCATAAATAGAGTTTTCTTCATCAATGAGTGGCCTTGGAAACCTTGCCCCATTAGGTAATAGCTAATCCTAAATCTCCAATTTTGATAGTTCTCTTTATGTAACTTTTCAGTTTGATTGTTATTATCAGCCATATCCTTAGGTTCTAGTTTGCTAATTTCTTTGAATGACAATGAGCTATGGTTGATGTCAAATTACCTCTGCAACCTCCTTAGCTTGCTCCTTTGTAGCCTTGACGTTGTGATTGGAGCTTTCTTCCCCTTACTTTCACAATGTAGACTCCTTCCTCCTTCCTTCAATCTTCAAATTGCTCTTCTGCTTGCTTCAGTATCCCCCTTTACTTTTTCTAGATTCTCGACATGCTCTAATGCCATTGATGGAAGATTTGTACACCTTCTATATGCAATAAAAGTGCATGGACCCTCCTAGGATTGTTTTTTCCCGACATAGTTGACTTGGAATGAAAATTTCTCTCAACTTAAGTTTCAAACCGTCTTCAAAATTTTTAACTTATAATATACTTCTGTAGCTTTCTAATGAGTTATTGTATCCATGATCTGGACATTAAGCTATACCAAACACTCTTGCAAAATAGACTACTTGTTACACATAGTGAACAAACTTGATAGATAGACAAATAGTTGCTTATAACTCCTGATTCACATATCCAATGAAGTTGAAATGTTGACTGTGGGGATTTGACTTCCATATATTTCTAATATGCTATAGCATGATCCATTTGGACATTGATGGATATATCAAACAGTCTTTGCGATACACACTACTTGTTACACGTAGTGCATAAACTTGATAGATAGATAGAGAATTGTCTATATCTAGTGATTATAATATCCAATGAAGATGATACTTTAATCATAAAAGTTAGACTTGAGTAGCTTTTGATGAACTATAGCATGATCAATTTGAATATTTGTAGCTAAACCAAATAGTCTCTACAAAACATACAACTTGTTACACATACTGAATAGACTTAACACATAAGGCAAGATCAAACATTAAATTGAAGGTCCAAAGGTTTACTAAGGCTCCCAAGAGTCACAAAAGTCAAGAACTTATCCAAATCGAGAGGTTGAAGCACCAAAACTTAGGGTAGATGGAAGACTAAGCAATAAGGAAGATGAAGATTCACCTTGAAAGGTGAAGATTCACTTGAAGTGTATCCCATGGTACATTATCATGTAAGGACCACTCTACTCATACCCAAGTAGAGGAGTACAAGGGGGAGTACCTCCCATGCTGTAGAAGAGACATATCTATTTTGAGATTACCCCCATCGCTCTATTACTTCTCCATGCTCTCTCTAGATTAGGTTCTTTCTTAGATAATCCTATTTGCTAAAGTTGCTTCATGTACTTTTTGGCATCCATTTTTTGTAATTTTACATTTTATTGAAATCTAAGTTAGCATTCTTCATGAAACTTTTCATGCTCATTTCAATCAAGAGATATTAGCAAACCTTAAATTCAGAACACCCAAGCCTTATGTGTTTTAGTGGTGAGTTGAACTAGTGTAAGCACAAAGTCACTTACACTCATAAAACTGGTATATAGTGCATTTCCATTCCTCATCTTTGCAGCTCAAAGCAGCTCTGGATCAGGCTAGATTCTCACTCAAGGATTTGATGGATATTTCATTTGAATCGACTCTCTATCAGGCCTTGTTGGCCCCATGACATTCTCTAGCAACTCATAAGAGACCAAATTTATAGAGATTTTGAATTTCTAAAGTATGTAATTTTTTCCATCAAGATTTGCTTTAGTGAAAGTGGGCAGATGAATGTGAATTGGTGCACCAATGACAGTAGGAGATGCACCAACATCAAAAGATGAAGCCATCACTCATACACTATGGCAATAAAAAAATATACTTGTAGGTTCATAAAGAGATGTGGTCTTTCATGGATGGCTAGACATGAGAAGTACAATGTGGACAACCACTACCCATGTAATCCCCATGTGCAACTTAGGTCAACTCAATTGACTTAACAAATATGAATGATTTTTTAGTTTAATAAGGAATATTCCATGAAATATTCCCTTTACAAAATAGTGGGACTTAATCTCAAGATCTACTCGCTAGGAGTATGATTGGCTAACCACTTCCCCAAAAAGCCATGGTCGAGGATTAATTCCTAATCCTCCCTCTTAAGATGCGGTTCAACCATCTCCTGTCTATCATAACTTGAGTCTAACACTCTCTTCCCCTTCTACAGATCATTTTCCTCAATAATCAATCCTTGATCTCCCCTTGAATTGATGCCCTCACCCTTGCATGGTCTCTTGGACCTTCTTGTTCTCAACCTTGGTCTCTTGAAACTTTCCTTTCCACTTCTTGGCCACTTTCCTATGGACCTACCTTGCTCTCCACCTTGGCCTCTTGAACCTAATTGTCATCCATGCAAGGTATCTTGAATTCTCAATCTAATTTTTCAATTCGAACATTCATTTTGAGAGATTTCCATTGGTGTCTTATATGTCTAAAATACAACCTATGGATTATCTTTGATAGGCTCATCTTTGAGAGCGATGTGCATGCCTTCCATCCACTTGCCCAAGCCTACTTCTTGTGCTCTGATACCAAATGTGGGAATTGAACTAAAGGCCTGCCAGCTAGGAGTATGATGGGCTAACCACTTGCCCTAAAAGCCATGGTTGAGGATTACTTCCTAATCCTCCCTCTTAGGATGTGGTTCAACCATCTCTTACCTCTCTTACCTATTATTTCTTGAGTCTAAAACCAAACCCCACATTGGGGACCCTCATAACTCCCTTTCCTTACGATACCTTAGATGGTCCAAATCGACCTTCATCCAGCTTGTGAACTGCAATTCTCATCAACATGGTAATGCACAATTGGCATCTCCTTATAATGGGGGCCTTAAAAAATGTGCAATATAACATATAAGCATGAGTGGTATATATTTTTCATATACTAGCACAATAGGTGTGCAACGAAGGCTCCAACTTGGATCATGTACTTATAAAGAAAACAAGAAAATGCAAGTACAAATCGAGATCCAATCAATCTCTCGCATGTTATTGTGCTTAATGGACAAATGAAACCATATCCAAGTGTCATAAAACAAAATATGACCACAATGCCATTGTACATGCACTCACAAGAACACCATCTCAAATCAAAGATGAAATTGCATAAACTAAAATCAATACCACAATGCCATCTTACATGTCAATATCTTACATAACCTACTCTACTCTTGTATGGAGGCTCATCCACATAGATCATACATATTCAATGCCTTCAAGTTCTAATCCAAGAGCTCACGCTCTAAAAAATCTCTCTCACAAAGGTTCCAAATCAAAATGAATCTCCCAAAATAATTAGGGTTTTTGTATTAATAATTAATTGCTCTATATTTTTCTATTTCAATATTAATAAACCCTAAATCTCAAATTTTTCTCCTGACCAAACTTGAGCAATCTTTCTTGCCTATGGAACAACACTTCAAACACATCAATTGGAGGTATGTATCTCAATAAACAAGCAAACTACGCATCTACTCTCATTATCATCTTGACATATAACACTATCTCTATATATTTTTCATTTTTTATTACTTAGATCTTTTAATTCGGATACATGTTTTAAAAATATGCTTTTTTAGCTATGCATGGTAATTTGAATCATTTCAATCCAATTTGTATAACTCAAGTTATTGCCAAAACATTGACATGTTGTCAAGGTGATTACAGACCCAATTTCTAGATCATTCTATGTATCTCAAGTTTTTGGCAAATTAGAACCCCAAACAAGTTTTCACAAAATTCTATAGATTATCTCTCTTCATAAGATACTCATAGAACTTTAAAACACCTCAATCCGAGATTCCTAGCTCGAGTTGTGACCAAAATATTGACATGCTATCAAAAACATGCCAACCTACAAATTCACCTCGTGTAAATTTAGCTCTTTTTGGAGAAACTTGCTCTAGACCTTGATTCACTCACGTATTCTCAAAACCTTTAATGCATTGGTGAGATATAACTAACCAAGATACTGCTCAAACTAGAAATGATTTCACCACTCAAACTTTGAAATGTGATTGTGTCAAAATTTTGGTAGAGCTTTTCCAAGAAAATTTTCAGATGAACAATGGTGACCAATTAGAAAATTTCAAATTGAATATGTGCAAGCCAATATTCCTACACCAAGAAGCAATTGTGGGAACATAATCAACGTACATATGGTTGAAAATGAAATCTTTGAATAATTCAATAGAGTCTGCTGCTTTGCAAATAGAGATTGTCAACAACAAACCATTATTGATGAAACTGACCAAATTACCATAAAGTTGCAGTGCACTATTCATTAAATATATCAAGTGACCAAAAGAATCCAATTAGACTTATTGGGAACCTATGAATCCACTAGCATACATCTCCTATGGTGAAGCTAGGGTATGTATACCACCTACATCACCAAAGAGACTGACATTTGGGTGTCTCCTAATTCATAAAAACCTCACCATGAACCTCTTTAATATGTCAAAGGCTTATGCAAACCATATCCATCGTGTCATATCACATGAGCATACATAGTGATTTCCACAAAGATGTACATAGAATGTGTGCTCAACCAATGTAAATAAGAAATGAGCAAGTATGAGGGAGCTAAGAGAGCTCAAAATCAATCCAAGAATAGCCTTATGTAAGGTTTAATGCACCCTTACAAAAAAAAACTAACAAGTGTCACGAAACTACCAAGGAGTGATGGTTGTTCCCTTCACAACAGATACCTATTCAAGAAACATGTAAATCCATTGATATGGATGAAAAATAACCTCAAAATTTAACACTCATTGTCAAAGAAGCACAACCCTTCTTGAAGTTCTTGAACTTGTGCAAAGAGAATTATGTACCAAAGAACTTTGAAATGGCTCTAAAATGATGGACAATATGTACTCTAAATCATAGCAAAAGTGTTTTGGACCTTTCCTAGGACCTCACAAATGGCCATTCTAGTAAACCAAAAACTATATTTCTCTTTGCTCCCTCCAACTAAACCTTTGCAACTTTGTAGACACAAAATAGTCTCTAAGAGCTTTTGACAAGCTATAAATCACTCCACTTTGATTGTGGGATGTGTACTAAGCTTTGTACACAAGAGAGACTAATGTTGTATAGACAAGGTATTTGTGTGTATGTGTACTTATAGTGACATGAATACTCAGAGTATGTAGAGAATATATCAGTGAGCTATAGTGCTCAATACTTATACAACATTATAAAGTAAACAAGGATAAGATTTAACTAAAAATTATCCTTACAACATTACCAATCAAATGAAATACCTAGAATTGAAATTCAAGACTTGAACAAAGAGATATGACTAAGAGAAGCTCTGTTCTTATGTGTAGAGATAAGCTAATAGGGGGTATCTTAGCTAGCTTTGATTACCCAGATTACATCAAGGGGATGCTCATACACTCATGGAAGAAGCCCATGACTTGATCAAATCACACACACACACACACACACACACACACACACATATATATATATATATATATATATATGTGTGTGTGTGTGTGTGTGTATATATATATATATATATATATATATATATATATATATATATATATATATATATATATATATATATATATATATACACATACATATATATATATATATATATATATATATATATATACATACATACATACATACATATATATATATATATATATATATATATATATATATATATATATATATATATATATATATATATATATATATATATATATATATATATATATATATATATATATATATATAGTTCATTGTTGGAGTTAGACGTCTGCGGAAGCACGCGAACAACACAAGGAAGAAGAAGAAGCTTGGAGCACAACACACAATACTGAATGTATTACTAGAGAATGTACAAAGATAAGTAGCCCATTAGGGCAGTAGGCATATATACAAGCCAGGGGAAGAAAACCTCCTAAAGAGAGAAAAAAGTGCCCTGACGGTCCTGGTGTGTTCCCACACATCACTACCAAAATATATCAACAAATCCCCCCTAGGAGTGATGCGGTGAACAAGGAGTTGGCACTCATGTATAAGGAAGTGCCAAGCTATGTGGAAATCACTCCACAAAAGGAAGTAAGCCCAAAGCTTTACGGAAAGCTTCAAACTTCTCCCTAGGCAAAGCCTTCGTGAAAAGCTCTGCAATGTTCTCCTACGTGGGCACATATGCCAAGCAGATCTCCCCAACAGAGAACCTCTTCCTGACATAGTGATAATGCACCTCAATGTGCTTAGTGCGAGCATGGAACATACGGTTCCTTGCAACTGCCAATGCGCTCTGACTGTCAGTGAAGATGGTGGTGGCAGAAGTCTGACCAACACCCAAATCAGCCATAAGGCATCTGAGCCACACACACTCAACAATAGCTGTGAAAGCTACCCTATACTCAGCCTCACAACTGGAAGTGGCCACAATAGGCTGCTTCTTGCTCAACCAAGATATACATGAGCTACCAAGCATGAAGCAAAAGCCACTAGTGAACACACGAGTGTCATATCAACCAGCATAATCAGAGTCAGAAAAAGCATGCAAATCTGGCAGTAGTGATCCCCCCTTGGGATAAAACAACCCAAGTGGCCGAGTACCACTCAAGTAGCGAAAGATGCGCTTAATCGCCTGCCAATGCTTGACTCCTAGGCAATGCATAAACTTGCTCATCTGTGAGACAACAAACTGAATATCTGGCCGAGTAATGCATAAGTAAATCAAGCATCCAATAGCTTGTTGATAGAGAACAACATCAAATGCATCTCCAGCATCATGAAGACTCAATCATAAAGTTGTCTCCATAGGAGTGGCAATAGGCTTACAGTCTTCAAGGCCAAAATGCTACAGTAATGTGTCAATATATTTCGTTTGACACAAAGCCATTCCACCATCAACTTGCATAAATTGAATGCCCAAATAGTGATGCAAAATGCCCCAAATCAGACATCTCAAATGAGGCATGCAAATCAGCCTTAAAATCAGCAATATGCTTCTCAATAGGACCAGTGAGCAGCATGTCATCGACATAGACAACAATGATCATAAGCACATCATTAACACGCTTAACATATAAGGTGCTTTCAGTTGGACTATTCTCAAAACCATGTGCAATCAGATAGGCATGTATCTTTTCATACCAAGCATGTGGTGCTTGCTTTAAACCATATAATGCCTTCTTTAACCTACACACCTGGTTTTCATGCCCTTTCTGCACAAAGCCAAGGGGCTGAAAAGCATACACTTCTTCATGCAAGTCACCATTGAGAAATGTTGTTTAAATGTCCAACTGATGTACATTCCAACCATGATGAGCTGCAAGTGCACAGATGCTCCGAATAGTAGTCATACGGAATGTAGGTGCAAAGGTCTCATCAAAAGCAATGCCTCTTTCCTATGCATAACCCTTTGCAATAAGCCTAGCCTTATACCTGTCAACTGTACCATTCCGTTTACGCTTCAGCTTGTATACCCACTTAGTGCCAATGGCATTCTTGCATGGAGGCAAGTCACATAAAGACCAAGTACCATTCTTCATTATAGCATCATATTCAGATTGCATAGCAGCCATCCAATTTTCTGAATTTTGTGCTTCATCAAACGAAACAGGCTCATTCTCATCACAGAGACTAGATGTAGCCATATCATAACAATCTGATGCAAAGGAGGCACTATGAGAGCCTGAACGAGTATGATATGACAGCGGTGCATCTAATTTGTTGTCACGCAAAGTCTGCACCAGCCATTTTGACATAGTTTTTGCCTGCTCAATATCAGCTCTCTCATCAACTAGTGCAGCATGTAAATCTGCATAAAAAATGAAATGATTTGCATCATCACATGAAACCTGCAAAGGCTGAGAAGTTGCCTCATTGGGACCAGCACTAGACTGTCCACCTGTAAAAAGAGGCAGCAAAGTATCATACATGTCTTTGGAGCTAACAAATGTCTCCTTAGTACATGAAAGCACTGGTTGAATAGCATCTTCCACAAAAACAACATCACGGCTAACCAGAATCTGTTTAGTCTATGGATGATACAGACGATAGCCTTTACTTTAAGAATTGTACCCAACAAAAATGCATTTTACTGCTTTATCATCCAATTTTTTGTGATGTTGTTCAGGCACTAATGCATATGCCAAACAACCAAAAACACGCAGATGAGCAACAGATGCCTTGCGATCATGCCAAGCCTCATATGGAGTGATAGATTGCACTGCTTTAGTGGGACACCTGTTTAGTACATATGCTGCACACATGACAACATCAAGCCAGAAACTATGTTGTAAAGCCTGACTCTTGACATTACACCTCGCCATCTCCATGAGTGACTTGTTCTTTCGTTCAGCAACTCCATTCTGTTGAGATGTATATAGCACTATACACTGGTGTTTTATCCCACGTTCAGCCAAAAATGCATTAAAATCAAAAGACATATATTCCCCCCTCGATCTGAACGGAGGGTGACCATTTTACATGCTGACATATTTTCAGCCAAAACCAAAAACTATTTCAAGCAAAAACCACATTCAGCCAAAAATGCATTAAAATCAAAAGACATATATTCCCCCCCTCGATCTGAACGGAGGGTGCCCATTTTACATGCTGACAGATTTTCAGCCAAAACCAAAAACTATTTGAACACTTCAGACTTTGCCTTCAATGGATATATCCATGCATGCCTGGAAAAATCATCAATAAAAGTCACGAAGTAAAGTTAATTTCCAAACAAAGGTGTCTACATAGGACCACAAACATCACTATGTACAAGTTGCAATCTCTGAGTAGCCCGAATTGAACCATCTTTTGGAAATGAGGAACGCTGCATTTTGCCCAAAATACAGCCTTCACAAACATGTTTTCCAGGTGCCTCAAGTTTGGGCAAAGAGGACACCATTTTAGATTTCTGTAGGCGTTGCCAAATCATTCACAGATCTTTCATAGTCTATGAGCTTATATAAGCCACGACATAAAATGCCAGAAGCAATAATCACATCGCCATTTGACAGATCATGAACTATGCACCTGTCATCAACAAATTTCACAACCAAGCCAATCTTGGCTAATGCAGAAACTGATAACAGGTTCTTCTTGATCCCTGGCACAAATAAAGCATTTGACAAAGTGAAAGAACTACCATCAGCAGTGGTCAAAATGATCTTACCAACTCCCATAACAGGATAAGAGGAGTTGTTGGCGCATGTAACAGTATTCCCTGTAGGGGCAGGCTCAAGTGAAGAGAAGAAACTGCGCTGCGAGGTAATATGTCTGGTCCCCCTACTGTCAAAGTACCAAACATCTGAATCTACTGTAGACATGCACTGCTCATGAGAATATGGGTCAAAACTGCAAACAGTAGTAAATGCCCATTCTTCTTCCTGCACAAGATTAGCAGACTCCGTTTTTGGTGTAGAGGCTTCTGCAACAACCATTCCAACCTCTTTCTTCTTTGCCTCTTTTGTAGCCAGCTTTAGACAGTTCTTTATGATATGATCATTCCCTTTATAGTACTTACAAAACAATTTCTACTTTTCTGATTTTTTCTCATCTTTGTCTTGGTTCGAATGTGCAGCATTTGCAAATTTCTGCTTACTAGTAGAAGAGCTCCATTTTCCTTTGCCCTTCTGACTAGGCAAGAAAGCTTGATCTGCAACTCACATAATGGACCTGTTCTACCTGGACTGATCTTCCTGCAACATAACACAGACTAACTCCTCAAATGACAAGGCATTTGGATTGCCTTTCATCATTAACCGAAGAGTAGAAGAAAAACTCTGATATGAATTAGGAAGACCATTCAGAACGGTCTGCACAAGTGAGCTATCTGATATAACCTCATCAACAGATATCAACTGTTCCTTCAAGTCTTTGATCTTTGTTAGGAAACTGTCCATAGAATCATCTTCATTCATGTGCTCACTCTCCAACTGTTTTCGGAGGTAAGCAACACGAGCCTCATTCCTAGCTTGGTACAATGTGGTAAGTGTATCCCAAGCATCCTTAGCTGTTTTGCAAGAGCGAATATGAGGAATAATGGGATGTTTGATAGACAAAGCTATCAATGCATGTGTCTGGGCATCTCTGCCATCCCAACGAATCTGCTCTGTAGTAGGTGCAGCAGAAATCGTAGCACGAACAAGAATATGCAGAATATCACCATCTTCGACACCTTCTGCATCAGCTTCAGTACCTGCAGTTGTAACAGTTGCAGGTGTGATAGGACGTTTTTTGACACCCTGCACAATGTTCGACAATCCTTTTGCAAGCAACACATGTCACATCATATAATCCCATAACGGGTAGTTGGTACCATCCAACTTATCCTCAACATCCAACATAGGGAATACATCACTACTTTCAGCTATGGCCGGTGACTAAATACCTTGATGCAGAAAATTGATTGTATCTCAAAAAGTTGAACAGAACTTCCAAGACGAATTCTACTAGACCTGTAGCAGACTTCAAGAAGCTTATATTGGAGAACAGAAACTGGTATATACCTTTGGCAACAAAAGACAAAATAGTGCACAAGCGTTGCGATAGTGCGTTCGGAGGTCGAAACGAGCTCAGATCGCGATTTTGGCACCACAAAGCGAAGCGGTTTTGATCTCTGAAACACCCTGAGTATGGTCACCAAATTTCGTGCGAATCTAGAACTGCAAACGAAGGAGTGTTGACGGTGCCCTAGATGAAGCGACGACCTGCCCTGATACCAATTGTTGGAGTTAGACGTCTGCAGAAGCATGCGAACAACACAAGGAAGAAGAAGAAGAAGCTTGGAGCATAACACACAATACTGAATGTATTACTAGAGAATGTACAAAGATAAGTAGCCCATTAGGGCAATAGGCGTATATACAAGCCAGGGAAAAAAAAAACCTCCTAAAAGTACCCCGGCGGTCCTAGTGTGTTCACACACATCACTACCTAAATATATCAACATTTATGTGATTAATTTGCCACCTAGAATCTACTCGCCTTTTTTTCTTCATGGTACTTGAGTCTTTTAGGTGGTTAGAACTCATGAATAACTTCACTTGACTCGACAAAAAGTGATTAATGTTGTGGCACAAAGTTTAAGTCCCCATTCACATGCTTGATCTTGCCAATTTGAAAATTTCTAACACTCCCCCTAAAGCTCAAATGGTTAATCTCCATTGATCTCATTCATGTTGAGGCTACTTCTTTTATTTGCTTATGTCCATAAAATTTTTCATAATATATACCATCTACTTCTAATGTTGATCTCTTTGGCTAAGACCTTCTCTCTAATGAAATGATAATGTACTTTTATGTGCTTGTGTCTTGCATGGAATGTTGGGTTGCTTGCTAGATGAATGCTTGAATTGTTTTCTGCAAATAATGTGAACTCTTTGAACTCCATATCTAAGTACTTAATTAGCTTCTTGACCCACATGATTTCATGTGTAACAAGGGATAAGGCTTTGTACCTAGCTTCAATAGAAGAGAAAGCAATTTTGGGTTGCTTCTTGGACACTTATGAGATGACTTTTGACTTATCATGAGGACATAGCCAAAGGCATTGCTTCTATCCTGCATTGAGCAATTTATCACTAAATCCTTTAAATTTTAATCCATCTTCATAAGTGTAGAATAACCCTTGGTTCACTAAGTTCTTGATATATCTAATCACTCTTCTAGCTATATTCAATTCAACATAAATTGGTGTATTCAAGAATTGAGATAATACTCCTACAACATAAGCCAAATTTGTTCTTGTGATTTTTGCATAGTTCAAGCTCCCAATTATGTTTCTATGTGCTATAATATCTTCAAGTCATTGTTCTTCACCTACACATAGATTAGTATTTGGTTCTATGGGTTGTCTAAGTGTCTTACATCCACTCATACTAGACTTATACAAAACGTCTAGCAAATACTTTCTTTGTGCTAAGTACACACCATTTGCCACATAGATTATTTCAATCCCTAGAAATTATCTAAGTTTTCCAAGATTGGAGATCTCTTCCCAATCTTGGCCTTGATTAACTAAATACCTTCATCATCACTTCTTGTTATGATTAGGTCATCTACATATATGCATACATAGACAACTTTGTTTCCTTATCTTTTGAGGTATAGAGAAGGGTGGGTCTACATCCCTTGATTGATATCCACACCTGCATAAGTATTCCACAAGCCTCTAATTCCAAGCCCTAGGGACTTTGTTTAGTCCATACATAAATTTCCTAATCTTACACACATAATCTAGTTGCTTGGTATCCTCAAATACTTGAGGTTGTGACATGTAGATTGTTTCCTATAAATCACCATTAATAAAATCCTTGTTTACATCCAATTGATAGATAGGTCATCTTCTTGGATTGGCTATTCCAATGATAGCCCTCATTGTGTTAATCTTGGCAATTGAGATGAAGGTTTCTTCATATTCTATCCCATATGATTGGCCAAATCCCTTGGCCATAAGTCTTGCTTTGTATCTAGCAATTGAACCATAGAATTTTCTTTTAACTTTGTACACACATTTTTTCCCTATTACCTTCATTCCTCCTTTCTTGACTTCAAATTTTTTTGTCCTCCAATGCTTTGTATTCCTCTTCATAGGTGGAGGTTTCTTGATCCTTAATGACCTTAGACATGTATGCATAGTGCCTAGCAATGAAATTGTCATAGATTAACCTTGAAATGTGATGCCTTACTCTAGTTGAATTCCTTTCTTCTCACTTAGGTGGAATGAAACTTCTCTACCTTGGCATTTTGATATCTGCCTTTGATGTAGTCCCTCTTTCTAGCATTAGCTCTTCATCTTCTTCCACTCCATTACCTTCATCATCAAGCTCCACTAGTCTTGCCTTTCCTTTGTGTTGGTTTATTGATTGTTTTTTTGTGGTACTACCCTCCATTGAGAATCCATACTTGAGTTCCTTGGAATTCTTAGAACACTCAATTACAAGCTCTCTTGAATACTATCTACATGTCTTCTTTCTACCTCTTCAATGTCTTCATCCTACAACATAACTTTGGAACTATATCATGGCTTAAACTCATCAAAGTTAACATATCTAGATACCTTGAGCTCCTTTGTAGTTGGACTGTAACAGCTATATCATTTTTGCTCCTAAAAGTAGCCAATATTCTCACTCTAATTATTACAAGTTTGTAAATGTAACATTGTTGTATTAGATCTTTCATAAAGCTTATTTGATTATCTTCTTTGGTGATTACCAATTCAACATGGTAGATTTTAGTTCATCTATTCAAAAGTTATACGATGGGAGAAATTATCCAACATGGAAATTTTGAATGGAATCATATGTCATGTCTAAATGTCTTTGGGGATTAATAACAGGTAGAGATGTGAAGTCAGTGTTACCAAAAGTGCCTACATAGGCAGATAGAACAAGAGAGCAAGCATGGATTGAAATACACAAAAGAGTTTTATTTATCATATTGCAAACCATTTGGAGTACTATTCTTGGACATATAATAAGTTTGAATACCACTAGAGAAGCTTGGGAGTCTCTCAAAAGATTCTTTGCAAATACCAACAAAGCAAGGCAAACAAAACTTGTTGGTGAATGAAAAAGTGAAGAAGAAGCCATGAAAATCAATAGATGACTATATTCTTGAGGTAAAATCTCTTGTTGAAGCATGAACCTTTATTGATGCATCTCCTTGTGAGGGTATAAATTTTAATAGCATGTTAAATGGTTTGAGAGAAGATGAAAGATGGAAGTTATTTATTACATGTAGCATGACTTGAACGAATATACCATCCTTTGAGGATCTAAAAACACTCATGATAAATAAAGAAATCAATATAAAAGGTAGAAATTCTTGCCATTATCAAAGAGGAAGTGAAGGATAAGCTCTCTATACTTCATCAAATAGAGCACAAGTTAGAGGGAATCGGAGAGGAGAAGGAATATTTAGCAGCAATGGAAGTGGAGCTTTTGAAAATACACGAGGTCAGAGAGGAAGGTTTAATGCTACTAGAGGAGGAAGAACAAATCATTAAGGTAAAAAAAATACATTAAATTAGCACGATAAATTTACTTGAAACTATTGTGGTAAAGTTGTCCATAAGCAAATAATCATGTCATTAAGAGCTATCCAAACTGGTTGCTAAAGAGGCAAAGAAAAAGGAGGCCAGAATGGTTATTGCACAGGCCTCTACACCGAAAACAGAGTCTGCTAATCTTGTACAGAATGAAGAATGGGCATTTACTACTGTTTGCAATTTTGACCCATCTTCTCATGAGCAGTGTATGTATGCAGTAGAATCAGATGTTTGATATTTTCATAGTGGGGAAACCAAGCATATTACCTCACAGCATAGTTTCCTCACTTCACTCGAGCCTACCCCTACAGGGAACACTGTCACATGCACCAACAACTCCTCTTATCCTATCATGGGAGTTGGTAAGATCATTCTAACTACTACTGATGGTAGTTCTTTCACTTTGTCAGATGCTTTATTTGTGCTAGTGATCAAGAAGAATCTATTATTAGTTTCGGCTTTAGCCAAGATTGGCTTGGTTGTGAAATTTGTTGATGACAGGAGTACAATTCATGATCTGTCAAATGGGCACGTGATTATTGCTTCCGGCATTTTATGTCGTGGGCTATATAAGCTCATAGACTATGAAAGATCTGTGAATGATTCAACATGTGCAGTACATGATTCTCAGACTATGTCAGATGCAAAGCTTTGGCATGTACGCTTTGGTCATCTAAATTTTGCTAGTTTGCTACGCTTATAGAAATCTGAAATGTTCTCCTCTTTGCCCAAACTTGAGGCACCCAATAAACATGTATGTGAAGGCTATATTTTGGGCAAAATGCAACATTCCTCCTTCCCAAAAGATGGTTCAGGCTACTCAGAAATTGCAGCTTGTTCATAGTGATGTCTATGGTCCTATGTAGACACCTTATTTTGGGAACTATCTTTACATCGTGACTTTCATCGATGATTTTTTGAGGCATGCATGGGTATATCCATTGAAGGCAAAGTCTGAAGTGTTTATGTGCTTCAAACAGTTTCTGGTTTGGCTGAAAATCTGTCAGCATGTAAAATGGGCACCTCCATTCTGATCGAGGGGGGAATATATATCTTCTAACTTTAATGCATTTCTAGTTAAATGTGGGATAAAACATCAGTGTACAATGCCATACAGAGCTCAACAGAATGGAGTTGCTGAACAGAAGAACAAGTCACTCATGGAGATGGCGAGGTGTATGGTCAAGAGTTAGGCTTTACTACATAGTGTCTGGCTTGAGGTTGTCATGTGTGCAGCATATGTACTTAATCGGTGTCCAACCAAAGCATTGTAGTCTATCACCCCATATGAGGCTTGGCATGGTTGCAAGCCATCGATTTCTCATCTGCATGTTTTTGGTTGTCTGGCAAATGCATTAGTGCCTAAACAACATTGCTGGAAATTAGATGATAAGGCAATAAAATGTATTTTTGTTGGGTATAGTTTTGAAAGCAAAGGATATCATCTATATCACCCACAGACTAAACGCATTTTGGTTAGCTGTGATGTTTTTGTGGAAGATGCTATTCAGCCTTTACTTTCATGTACAAAGGAGACATCTGTTAGCTTCAAAGACATGTATGATACTTTGCTACATCTTTTTATAGGTGGACAATCTAGTGCTGGTCCTAATAAGCAACTTCTCAACCATTGCAGATTTCATGTGATGATGCATATCATTCTATTTTTGATGCAGATTTACATGATGCACTTGTTGATGAGAGAGCTGATATTGAGAAGGCAAAAGCTATGCCAAAATGGCTGGCACAGACTTTGCGTGAGAGCAAATTAGACGCACCTTTGTCATATCATAATAGTTCAGGCTCTCATAGTGCCTCTTTTGCATTAGATTGCTATGCCATTACTGCATCTAGTCTCTGTGATGAGATTGAGCCTATTTCATTTGATGAAGCGCAAAATTTTGAACATTGGATGGCTGCAATGCAATCTGAATATGGTGCTATCATGAAAAATGCTACCTCGTCTTTATGTGACTTGCCTCCTAGCAAGAAGGCCATTGGCACTAAGTGGGTATACAAGGAGAAGCGTAAACCTAATGGAACAGTTGATAGGTATAAGGCTACGATTGTTGCAAAGGGTTATGCTTAGGAAAGAGGCATTGATTTTGATGAGACCTTTGCTCCTACTTGCCAAATGACTACTGTTCATAGCATTTGTGCACTTGCAGCTCATCATGGTTGGAATGTACATCAGTTTGACATTAAAACAACATTTATGAATGGTGACTTGCATGAAGAAGTGTATGTTTTTCAGCCCCATGGCTTTGTGCACAAAGGGCATGCAAATCAAGTGTGCAGGTTAAAGAAGGCATTATATGGTTTGAAGCAAGCACCACGTGCTTGATATGAAAAGATACATGCCTATCTGATTGCACATGGTTTTGAGAACAATCCAACTGAAAGCACCTTATATGTTAAGCGTGCTAATGATGTGCTTCTGATCATTATTGTGTACATTGATGACATGCTACTCACTGGTCCTCATGAGAAGCATATTGCTGATTTTAAGGCTCACTCAATTTATGCAAGTTGATGGTGGAGTAGTGTTGGGGGCTTCTTTGACAAGAAGGAGTTTGAGGGTTTGTAGGAGAAAATAATAAAGACTAGAAGAGAAAATACACTTTGGAAGCTTCTGCCGTTTGATTACATTAAGATAATTACAATGGTTGAAGTACAATATAAGCCAAATACTTCTGTGCACAATTACACAGAGAGGGCTCAATTACCAATACCCAATATCCCAAAAGAGACGACGGAGTTTGATGGTGGGTAGGGACAAGTGAATACGAATCTGCAGATCTAAATCGGGTGGAAGAAAAACGCGCATATAATCTCCTGAAGGTGAATTGATTTGGTATGACTGAGAAGCAGACGGAGAAGGAGAACGACGGCGAGGGAGTGGAGGTGGAGAATAGATGGCAGTGGAATCCGATTGAACCGAATAAGTGGGAATGTTGAGAATTGTAGTGGGGAGCGGTGGAGTCAAATCGACAGTGGTTGGGTTTGCAGGCAATGTCGGGATGGTTGGGTTTGCAGGCAATGTCGGGATCTGGTGATCATCAAAAGGGTCCTGATTTTGGGCTGGTAGCAATGGGACAGGATGAGGGTAATTTGGATTGGTTGTCTGCAGAGCTGAAGGGGTTAGTTCCGAATAATCTTCTTGCGCGGTGGAATCGGCCATAGGGGCTAAGATGAATGAGTTAATGTTAATTGGTTAGCGAAATATGATGGATTTGATGGGGGAGGCAGAGTCGGAGTGATGGTGGAGGGATGTTGGTTGATGTGCGACATGGAAGGTATGGTGGAGGGGTGGTGGTTGATGGGCAATGCGGTAGGAATCACCGGGTGGGTGATGTGCGATGCTGGTTTATGGGCGATGGTGGATGGATGGTTATGGATTGTGATGGATGGTGGACGGATGCCGTAGGAATGGGGGTCAGCGGGGAAATTGGAGGATGTGCTTTGTGTCGACTACAATCAAAGACAAAGGAGTGAAGATAACAACAATTGTGTCAACTACAATCAAAGACAAAGGAGTGAAGATAACAACAATTGCTATATATGTGGAAGGTATGGACACTATGCCAAAGATTGTTATCAAAATGAAAATAATCAAGGTGGTAATCGAAGAGGAGGCTATTCAAGAAGAGGTAAACAACAAGGAAATTATGCAGTTGAAGGTAAAAGTGATGATTATGATTCTCTTCTTATGATGAATGTAGAAACTAAGATGAATTGCAATAGTGATGTATGGTATGTAGATAGTGGTTGCTCTAATCATATGTCACATGATGCTTCATGGTTTTATAATATGCATAATCCTTCATGTAAAGGTCATGTTGAAACAGGAGATGATACAACACATAAGATTATGCAGGTTGGAGATGTTGTTATGCAGGATAAGAGCAAGACAAATTGCTTGAAGGATGTACTTTATGTGCCAACGATCACTAAGAATTTGATGTCAGTTGGTCAAATGGTAGAAAAAGGTTTGCAAATAAGATTTAATCATGCAGGTTGCTTCATTGAGGATCCAAAGCAAAGGAGGTTAATTGCTAGAGGTCAAAAACAAGGTAGATTGTTTACATTCAAGGTAAACCCAAATCATACAAACTATTTCTCTTATGGTATGCATCGAATAGCAGAGCTTGATCTATGGCACAAAAGGATTGGACACATGAATGTACACAGGTTAAAGGAGCTATCAAAGAAGAGGATTGTTGAAGGATTACCTGATCTTACTAAGCAACATATGGTGCATCTATGTGAAGCATGTCAAATGGGTAAGCAGAGTAGACAACCTTTCAAGCATTCAAGCTATGTAAGCAGTGGATTGCTAGAACTTATACACACGGACGTATGGGGTCCTACTAAGAGGCATCCTTGGCTGGTAATAAGTACTATGTATCATTCATTGATGATCATAGTAGAATGACATTTGTGTATTTCATTAAACATAAGAGTGAAGTCTTTGATTGTTTCAAAAATTCTCAATCATTTGTCGAGAAGCAAACAGGAAGATATGTTAAGAAGCTAAGATCCGATGGAGGGGGAGAGTATTTCTCTCAAGATTTTACTGATTTTTTGTATGATGAAGGTATCAAAAGAGAAGTTACATGCAGGTATACTCCACAACAAAATGGAGTTGCAGAAAGAAGAAACAGAATCATAGCAGAAGCATCTAGAAGCATGCTAAATGATATGTGTTTGCCTAATTCTTTTTGGGCTGAAGCTGTTAGCACAAGTGTGTACATTATGAATAGAGTACCTACTGTTGGAGTTCATCATTTGACACCATATGAGGTATGGCATGGAAGGAAACCAAGTGTAAGTCATTTGAAAGTATTTGGTTGTGTATGTTATGTACATGTACCTAGTGAAGTGAGATCAAAACTTGATGTGAAATCAGAAAAGTGAGTAAGCAACCTCAAAGGTATACGTATGAATCTTTCATGAATACTCATTATGCTTTTATGACAAAAGTTGAGCAGGAAAATGAACCCACATGTTATGATGAGGCAAAAGGAGATGAAAAGTGGGAGAAAGCAATGAGCGAAGAAATGGAAGCACTACAGGATAACAAGACTTGGAATTTAGTTCCAAAGACACCAAAGCAAAAGGTAATTGATTGCAAGTGGTTTTTTAAGATTAAAAGAAATAGTGATGGTAGTGTGTCAAGATATAAGGTTAGACTTGTAGCAAAAGGATATAATCAAACTCAAGGATTGGACTATGAGGAGACATTTAGTCCAGTAGCAAACATGGCAACGATGAGAACTTTGTTGGCTTTAGCTGCAAGTAAAAGGTGGAATATATATCAACTCGATATAAAGAATGTCTTTCTTAATGGTGAGTTAAATGAAGAAGTGTATATGTCACAACCAGATGGTTATGTGGATGCAAAATGTCCTAATCATGTATGCAGGTTAAAGAAGGCATTGTATGGTCTTAAGCAGGCACCAAGGGCATGGAATTGTAGATGGCATGTGTGTCTATGTATGCATTTATGTGGATGACTTGTTGATTACAGGGAATGATGCAAAAGCAAT
Source organism: Ceratopteris richardii (assembly GCA_020310875.1). Lineage (NCBI taxonomy): Eukaryota > Viridiplantae > Streptophyta > Polypodiopsida > Polypodiales > Pteridaceae > Ceratopteris > Ceratopteris richardii. Next base: position 29,171,345 of record CM035418.1, on the reverse strand, counting down.
TGATGAGATAAAATCTAATTTGGGAAAGGAATTTAAAATTTCAGATCTTGGTTTGCTTAGATACTTTCTTGGGATTGAAATTGTGTATGGCTATGAAGGTATGTGGTTGATACAGAGAAAGTATATATGTGATATGTTGAAAAGGTTTGGTATGCAGGAATGTAAATTTGTTTCTACTCCAATGGAATGTAATGTAAAGTTGAGTGCAAAGGAAGGTGATGAGTTGCATGATATGAATGTGTATAGATCCATGGTAGGATCTTTGATTTATGCAACAAAAACTAGACCTGATATATGCTATGCAGTGGGAGTATTGTCACAGTTTATGCATGAACCTAGAGTACCTCATATGCATGCAACGAAAAGAGTGCTTAGGTATTTGAAAGGTACCATGAATGAAGGATTATTTTATAGTCATGATGCTGATCTAACTCTTAAAGTCTATAGTGATGCAGATTGGGCTGGAAGCAAAGATGACAGAAGATCCACAAGTGGACATGTGGTAATAGCAAGAAACAAGACATTAACATGGAGTTCAAAGAAACAGCCTACAGTTGCTTTATCTTCTACAGAGGTTGAGTATAGAAGTTTAGCATTGGCTACTACTGAAGTTATGTGGTTTAAAAAGTTGTTTCATGACTTGAATGTGCAGGTTGATGTACCACTGATATATGGGGATAACTTGAGTAGCATTCATATGACCTCAAATCCTATCTTTCATGCTAGAACAAAGCATATAGAGGTTCACTATCATTATGTTAGAGAGAAGGCCATAAACAATGAAGTACAAGTTTCTTTTGTGGGAACAAAGGATCAAGTTGCAGATATCTTCACCAAATCCTTGGATGGACCAAAGCTTCGAAAATTCAACTATATTCTTGGCATGAAGGAAATACCCTTTGAAACTTGAGGGGGAGAATGTTGCGAACATTTGTTTTATGTAGGGTACAAGTTTCAAATTATGTAAATACCTTTGGAAAGTCTTCAAATACTTCAAGAAGGCTCATATAATTCATAAAAGATAGCAAAAATACCACGTGAGTTCTAGAACATGGTGAGTCAAATTAGTGAGTCACAAGGGAGCTGCAGTGGTGTCCTAGTGGAAGGTCGATGTGGCTAGTTCTCAAAGTCCATCAATACTTGCTTATTTGAGCACTTGAGTCATGTAATACCTCCACCCAAGTGTCTATCACAAATTTAGATGTATTAGGAAGGTTTAAGATTAGTTTCTCATGCTATAAAAAGAGGAGAAAAGTCGTGATCTTGTGGGAAGTCCAAGAGAGGCATATGTGTATCTATATGCTGCTGTAGTTTTGTATGCAGAGATTGCAGAGCTTGTATCTCCCTCATTATATATCCAAATTACATGTTTGATATCTCATTTGAAAGCTCTTACTGTCTACTTTTATATTGTAAATTTTCATAATCATTGGATTTGTGAGCTGAGAGCAGTACTCTCTGCAAGTAGTGTGTGTTCTCGGGTCCATTAAACCTCAAACTTGCAGAGGTCATATATCCTTGTGTATTTATCCAAATTAAGTGTTATTTGGCTCATTGGAAAGCTCTTGGTGTCTAGTATATGTGTTTAAAACAGTTTTAGAAAATTCTACTCCTTTATAGAATAGTAAGCTCTGCAAGCATGACTAGTTTTCTGTGATGAAGTTTGTGAGAAGGTCAACTTGTTCCTAGGGGGTTCCACCTACTTCTTGCTATATTTTGGAGGTCAATAAACTCCAACAAAAAGAACCCAATATCCGGGTGTCTCCCAATTAAGAAGACCTCACCATGACCCTCTTTCAATGTCAAAGGCTTTATGCAAAAGCATAACTGTTATATCAATGAACACATAAGAAGTATCCACAAAAGTGTACATATTGTGTAAGTGCTCAATATATGCAATAAGTGGCACTGAAAGGCTGAATTTACAATCCAAACACTAGTCAAAAACACCTTCAAGTGTCTATCAACTTCGTCCTTTTGACCCAAAAAACATTCATAAACTTGCGATAACTGGTCCCACCATAACTGAAAGCCTTCCGCAAAACCTATTAGAAGACTCAAGAGTTGCAAGCTCAACAATACAACCGAATGTAAAGTACTAAGTAGAGAAGCCTCTTGTGCTAATATTGATCTTTGGACCAATATTTCCACCTATGTAGTTGAAACTGTCCCAAAACTACAAAATCGGGTTTTGATTTTCCATAATTTTGCATCCAAAGAAACTCTCTAAAATTTGATGCAAAGAGCCCAATAAGACACTTTGAAGGCTCCAAAATAATGTCAACTTGAATTATCTTCACTGCTACAATCACCACACAACTAGGTTTTAGTGGTAGGAAACATGCCAATTAAGCAAGGCTTGGGAGGAAGACTACTGGAATGGATGATCTCTTGAGAAGTGCTATTCCCTCCTTGCATGTAGCCAATGATGCCAATGGCAACTTTGATGACTTGGATGACAATGTATGCCAATGTCTATGCCTTAGTTGCCTTAGAGGAAGCCAATACAAGCCTCAAAGTGTTGCGAATTGGCCGATGGATTCCCCTTTGCATGAGCTTCATGACGATGCCCTCATAATAAATTAAATGCGAGATCTGGATGATGCATAAGATACCCTGATAGGCCTACATAATACATAGAAAAGTACACAGTACATGGAGACCTCTAACACAAATTTCCTAGTTTTTTTTAAATGTGGTCGAAATATGTGGTTGAATAGCCCACTATATGTTTTATTAAAGAACATATACAGAAGTGTTTGATGAAATTTGGGCTTTCACAAGGACAATAATGGTAACATTACCTGTTCTCCAAATTGGCATGCCTCATAAACATAATTTTAATCTTGATTTGGTGGTTGTGGTAGACCTTCAACCTATGAATTCTTTGTAATATCCTTCAATCTTTCAACACTTGTAAACTCTTATTCCATAAATCCAGCTGACTAATTTGAGTGCCATTAATCATTGTATAACATGCATAATGTGGAATTTCAACTTCATAAGTATATAAGATGGTTATCTTTGGTCATATTATGATGAAATTCCCAATGTTCTTTTGAAAAGTCTACCATTGATTGTTGTCAAAATCCACTTTCACTCCATTATCCTCCATTTGTCTAATGGAAATAAAATTCTTTGCAATAACAAGAACAAATAAAACATCTTTGAGATTTACATGTGCATTAAGTGTTGGTGCAAGTCAACCACCAATTGATGTTTTAGATAAAGAATTGAAGTCAAAGAATGAAGAAAAGATCAACAATTGAAGATTGAAGATAGAGCATGTTCAGGAAATGAAGACTTGTATACATATGTACATTAATTTGTAGTTAGCTCACTTATACCTTTTGTATGGTCATGAGCTTGTACATATATGCCTATATATACAAGTAAAAAGTCGGGACAAGTATGAGAGAGCATGAGATGAGAAGAATTGGATGTTGTAATAGTCATTAGGCACTTGAGAAGTGAGGAGGAACTCTCTCATCATTCAGATGTAAACTTTTCTGAATAGAAGAAAAAGTTACGCCCGATATTTTGTTGTGTTCTCCTTCTGTGTTTCATCATTTAAAGAATCCTTTTGTAGTTGCAAAACAATTTATGCTTTTCTGATTTCTTCTCATCTTTTTCTTCCTTCTTCGAATGTGCAACATTTGTGGATTTTTGCTTACTAATAGATGAGCTCCATTTACCTTTGCTCTTCTCACTAGCCAGGAAAGCTTGATCTGCAACATGCATAATAGGCATGTTCTACCTAGATTGATCTTCCTGCAAAAGAACAGAAACTAGCTCCTCAAGTGACAAGGCGTTTGGATTGTCTTTCATCATCAAATGAAGAGTAGAAGCAAAACTCTAATATGAATCAGGAAGACCATTCAGAAGGGTCTGCACAAGTGAGCTATCTGGTATAACTTCATCAGCAGAAATCAATTGTTCCTTCAAGTCTTTGATCTTTGTTAGAAAACTGTCCATAGAATCACCTTCATTCATATGCTCACTCTCCAACTATTTTCGGAGGTAAGCAACACGAACCTCATTCCTAGCCTCGTACAATGTGGTAAGTGCATCCCAAGTATCCTTAACTGTTCTGCAAGAGTGAATATGAGGAATAATGGCATGTTTGAGAGACAAGGCTATCAATGCATGTGCCTGAGCATCTCTTCCATCCCAACAAATTTTCTCTACACTAGGTGCAGCAAAAACTACAGTGCAAACAAGAATCTGAAGAATATCAACATCTTCAACGCCATCTGCATCCGCTTCAATACCTGTATTTGCAGGTGTAATAGGACATTTTTCAACACCCTGCACAATGTTCCATAGTCCTTTTGCAACCAATACATGTCGCATCATATAAGCCCATAATGGGTAATTGGTACCATCCAACTTATCCTCAACAGCCAACATACAGAATACATCACTCCTGTCAATGATGGCCACTGGGTAAAATAACCTGATGCAGAAAAATGAGTGTATCTGAAAAAGTTGAACCGAAGTACCCTTACAAGTTCTATTAAACATGTAGCAAACTTCGGGATGCTTAAACTGGAGAACCAAAATTGGTATATAACTTTGGTAGAAAAAAGACAAAATACGTTGCACAAGCACTACAATACTGCATTCGGAGGCCAAAACAAGCTTAGATCATGATTTTGGCACCACATAGAAAAGTTGTTTTGATCTCCTTATCACCTTGAGTATGCGTACCGAATTTTGTGCGATTCTCAAACTCTAACCGGAGGGGTGTTGACGATGCTCTCGATGAAGTAGTAACCTGCTCTGATACCAATTGTTGGAGTTAGACATCTACGGAAGCATGCAAATAGCACAAGGAAGAAGAAGAAGCTTGGATCACAACACACAATACTGAATATGTTACCACTAGAATGTACAAAGATAAGAAGCCCCTTAGGGCAATAGGCATTGGGTATGGGTATGCATATGCATACGGGTACGGGTACGTGTACGCGTACGTGTACGTGTACGTGCACATGTACGCACATACAATGCATGTGCACATGTACGTGTGTACACGTGTACGTGTACGTGTGCACACATGTACGTGAACGTGTACACGCATACAGTGCACATGCACATGTACGGGCATACAGTGCACGTGCACGTGTACACACATACAGTGCACGTGCACGTGTACGCACATATAGTGCACGTGCACATGTACACACATACACATACACGTACACATACACATACACATACACATACACATACACATACACAACATGAAAACAACACAAGGAAGAAGAAGAAGAAGCTTGGATCAAAACACACAATACTGAATGTGTTACCACTAGAATGTACAAAGATAAGTAGCCCGTTAGGCCAATAGGCATATAGACAAGCTGGGGGGAAAAAACCTCGTAAAGAGGTAAAAAAGTGCCCCGACAATCCTAGAGTGTTCACACACATCACTACCTAAAATGATATCAACATAAATGTGTGTGTGTACTTGTATGTGTATGTGTATGTGTATGTGTATGTGTATGTGTATGTGTATGTGTATGTGTATGTGTATGTGTATGTGTATGTGTATGTGTATGTGTATGTGTACGTGTATGTGTACGTGTACATGTACATGTGTATGTGTGTACACATGTACGTGCATGTGTGTGCACGTGTATGCATGTATAGTGCACGTGTATGCGTGTACAGTGCACGTGCATGTGTACGCACGTACAGTGCACATGCACGTGTATGTGCATATAGTGCATGTGCATGCACGTGCACGCACATATGCGTATAGTGCATGTGCAAGCACGTATGTGTATGTGTATGTTGCACATGCACGCGCGTGTACGCATATGCTGCACGTGCACATGCATGTATGTGTACGTTGCACGTGCACGCACGTGTACATGTACGCTGCACATGCACGCATGTGTACGTGTAAGCTGCACATGCACATATACACACATACATATATACACATACACATACACATACACATACACATCCACATACACATACATGCACATGCACATGCCCATGCACATGCACATGCACATGCACATGCCCATGCCCATGCACATGCACATGCCCATGCCCATGCACGTACATGTACACGTATGCATCCACGTATGCGTACACATACGCATCCACGTATGGGTACGTGTATGCGTCCACATACATGTATCGGTACCCATATGCGTATGCGTCCACGTACCCGTACATGTACCCATACCCGTATGCATATGCATATGGGTATGGGTACAGGTATGGGTACACGTACGCGTACATGTACATGTACGCGTATGCGTACGTGTACATGTACATGTATGCGTACATGTACGTGTACGCATACATGTACGTGTACGCGTACATGTACGTGTACGCGTACATGTATGTGTACGTGTACATGTACGTGTACACGTACGTCTACATGTACATGTACGCATACGCATACGTGTACGCGGACCCGTACGTGTATGTGTACGTGCATGGCCAGGTGCATGTGCATGGGCATGGGCATGTGCATGTGCATGGGCTTGGGCATGTGCATGTGCATGTGCATGGGCATGGGCATGTGCATGTGCATGGGCATGGGCATGTGCATGTGCATGTGCATGGGCATGTGCATGTGCATGTGCATGTAAGAGTATGTGTACGTGTACGTGTACGTGTGCGTGTACGTGTACGTGTACGTGTACGTGTACGTGAGCGTGTACATGTACGTGTGCGTGTACGTGTACGTGTACGTGTGCCTGTACGTGTACGTGTGCCTGTACGTGTACGTGATGTGTACGTGTACATGTACGTGTGTGTGTGTGTACGTGTACGTGTACGTGTGCGTGTACGTGTACGTGTGCGTGTACGTGTATGTGTACATGTGCGTGTACGTGTACGTGTACGTGTACGTGTACGTGTACGTGTACGTGTACGTGTACGTGTACGTGTATGTGTACGTGTACGTGTACGTGTACGTGAGCGTGTACATGTACGTGTGCGTGTACGTGTACGTGTACGTGTACGTGTACGTGTGCCTGTACGTGTACGTGTACGTGTGTGTGTACGTGATGTGTACGTGTACATGTACGTGTGTGTGTGTACGTGTACGTGTATGTGTGCGTGTACGTGTACGTGTGCGTGTACGTGTATGTGTACATGTGCGTGTACGTGTACGTGTACGTGTACGTGTACATGTACGTGTATGTGTACGTGTACGTGTACGTGTACGTGTGCGTGTACGTGTACGTGTACGTGTACGTGTGCGTGTACGTGTACATGTACGTGTGCGTGTACGTGTACGTGTACGTGTGCATGTACGTGTACGTGTACATGTGCGTGTACGTGTATGTGTACATGTGCGTGTACGTGTGCATGTACGTGTGCATGTACGTGTATGTGTACGTGTGCGTGTACGTGTACGTGTACGTGTGCGTGTACATGTATGTGTATGTGTGCGTGTGCGTGTACGTGTACATGTACGTGTGCGTGTACGCATGCAGGTGTACGTGTATGTGTGCATGCACGTGTACGTGTGCGTGTGCGTGTACGTGGACGTGTACGTGTGCGTGTACGTGTGCGTGTACGTGCAAGTGTACATGTGCATGTACATGTGCTTGTACGTGCGTGTACGTGCACGTGTGCATGTGCGTGTACGTGCACGTGTACGTGTGCGTGTACGTGCACGTGTACGTGTGCGTGTACGTGCACGTGTACGTGTGCGTGTACGTGCACGTGTACGTGTGCGTGTACGTGCACGTGTACGTGTGCGTGTACGTGCACGTGTACGTGTGCGTGTACGTGCACGTGTACGTGTGCGTGTACGTGCACGTGTACGTGCACGTGTACGTGTGCGTGTACGTGCACGTGTACGTGTGCGTGTACGTGCACGTGTACGTGTGCGTGTACGTGCACGTGTACGTGTGCGTGTACGTGCACGTGTACGTGTGCGTGTACGTGTGCATGTACGTGCATGTGTACGTGCGTGTACGTGCACGTGTACGTGCGTGTACGTGCACGTGTACGTGTGCGTGTACGTGCACGTGTACGTGTGCGTGTACGTGCACGTGTACGTGTGCGTGTACGTGCACGTGTAGGTGTGCGTCTACGTGCACGTGTACGTGTGGGTGTACGTGCACGTGTACGTGTGCGTGTACGTGCACGTGTACGTGTGCGTGTACGTGTGCGTGTACGTGCACGTGTACGTGTGCGTGTACGTGCACGTGTACGTGTGCGTGTACGTGCACGTGTACGTGCATGTGTACGTGTGCGTGTACTTGCACGTGTACATGTGCGTGTACGTGCACGTGTACGTGTGCGTGTACGTGCACGTGTATATGTGCATGTACGTGTACGTGTACGTGTGCATGTACATGTACGTGTGCATGTACATGTACGTGTACGTGTACGTGTACTATGTGTATGTGTATGTGTATGTGTATGTGTATGTGTATGTGTATGTGTATGTGTATGTGTATGTGTATGTGTATGTGGATGTGTATGTGTATGGGTATGTGTATGGGTATGTGTATGTGTATGTGTATGTGTATGTGTATGTGTATATATGTATGTGTGTATATGTGTATGTGTGTGTATGTGTATGTGTATATGTATATATGTGTGTATGTATATGTGTATATGTATATATGTATGTATGTATGTATATGTGTATATGTGTGTATGTATGTGTGTATGTGAGTGTATGTGAGTGTATGTGAGTGTATGTGTGTGTATGTGTGTGTATGTGTATATGTATATATGTTCGTGTATGAAAGTATGTACATATTTTATAAATGTGTAAGTCTTGGTTGATGTGGTATGACCAAGGTGGTCATGTGAGATCTATCTGTGTTTTTCGATACATTGTTGCATTCAGCAAATAGGTGTGACATCAATAAATATTTTCATTCCATTTTTAATTTTCTTTTTTGTTATTGAGGAATGCAGGTTGTCACTGTCTATCTAGGCTACTAAATCACTTGGTTGTCTCCCATTTTATGGACGACTTAATACTTGCCTTTCTAATTGAGACTTACACATTTGTTTGCAAATGGTAATTCTCGGTTAGCAACACAGGTATTAGGTTGTTTGGAAAATGGGAGAAGAGAATTTATTTCGAAGATTCTAAAGGTTTCCAAATCAAAGATGGAAAAAGATTCAATGCCAAAGAGCCAAAGAGATTCTCTTCTTATAGTGCATTTCATTTTTTCCCATTCTATTGTGGTAGGTACTTTTCTTTGCTCTTGGGTTCTTCCAGATAAATTTGCTTGAAGAACCTAAGAGGTAAGAAATGTACCTAACATAATAGAACTTAAAAAAAACGAATGGAATCTGTAAGAGGAGAATCCTTTTTGGCTCTTTGGCATTGAATCTTTTTCCATCATTGATTCCTAAACCTTTATAATCTTCTAGATAAATTTACTTCTCCAATTCTCCAGATGACCTAACACCTGACTTGCTAACTGAGACTTACACATTTGTCTGCAAAGTTCACAAAGAAGTTAGCAATGCAGGTATTAGGTCGTCCAAAAAATGGGAGAAGAAAATTTATATGGAAGATTCTAAAGGATTCCAAATCAAAGATGGAAAAACATTTGATGCCAAAGAGGCAAAGAAGATTCTATTCTTACAGGTGCCTTTCTTTTTTTTTTGCATGTTGGTGTTCACAACAACATGAACTCGTGTTGGTTTTCCTTGTATTTTCATCTATAAGATGGGCAGACAGAAAGTGTTCATTCAATGCAAGTTCTTGTTCTCACCTTAGCTTTTATCACTTTGGCCTTACTTTCATAGCATGTGTATGTATCTATATGTATATGCATGTATGTGTATTTGTGTATGTGTGCATGCATGCATGTATATGTGTATGTATATGTGTGTATGTGTGTGCATGTATATATTTATATGAGTATTTGTGTGTATGTATATAAATAGATAGAGAAATAAAAAATATACCTTAATAGTGTTGAAACAAATACATTACTCCATCCAAAATGATTTTGAAGATTGAGAATAAGTAAGCTTGCACTTAGTCATGTCAAGTGACTTCCTTCATATATATGCTTAAGGCATTCTTCTTGAATATATTTCTCATTTTTAGAAATATCAATGCTTTCGTTGTCATTTTGATACCAATCCTCAATCAAATCTACCATACCATAATCATCATCATCATCCTCGCAAAAATCTTCTACTTTATCTTCTTTTGAATATAGTTCTTTCAATCTTGCATATTCTACAAGATCACTTTTGTGTAGCCTCCATACGTGTAAGGTCTTCCATCAATATATAATCTTTCATTTTATGCATGTGTAATCACCGTAGTAGCAAGAGAAGTTGCATTCATATATATATATATATATATATATATATATATGTATGTATATATGTATATGTGTGTGTGTGTGTGTGTTTCTTTCATATGTATGTATGAAGGAAGTCATGTCAAGTGACTTCCTTCATATATATGCTTTAGACATTCTTCTCAAATATATTTCTCATTTTTAGAGATATCAATGCTTTCATTGTCATTTTGATACCAATCCTCAATAAAATCTATCATGCCATCGTCATCATCATCATCATCACAAAAATCTTGTACTTTATCTTCTTTTGAATTAATTCTTTCAATCTTGCATATTCTACAAGATCACTTTTGCATAGCCTCCTTATAGATGCTTCTGATAAATGAGGTCTTACTGGAAACTTTAAATGGTGTGGTGGAAGATCATCAATATCATACATTGGAATCTACATACATGAATAAAAATCATTAGTACTCCATAAGTGAATGAAAAATAAACTTAAAACACAAATTTAAATATGTAAGTTAATTTGAAAAGAGTTTCAATTAATTAAAGTTTTCATTGCAACACAAGATAGGTGGACAAAAAGTTTTCATTGCTCTCTAAAAGGTGCTCTTGGAGGTCTATGCCATCCATAATTCACTAATAATTCATCATTATCACATAATGAAGTAATAACATTGAAAACTATGTATCTTGCTACATCTCTACTCATGTATGGTGATTCATGATTATTTTCACCCTCTTCAAATGTCCAACTAGTCATTGAAATATCATATCTTCGACTATTGTTGATTAAACCTCTTATATTTCCATACGTATAAGGTCTTCCATCAATATATAATCTTTCATTTTCTACATGTGTAATCCCTCTAGTAGCACAAGAAGTTGCATTCATGCATAATCCATAAGTAGTCATGCTTTGAACATAATGTGTAAGTCGATGCCAATCTCCCCATCTATATATAGGACCACAAAATGACATAAGAGTGACTTTATAGTTCGGAGGCACATAAAAATCCTCTACAATAAAGAGACCACGACCAACACCAACATATAATATGCTCTTCATAGTAAAAATTGTCATCACTCCTATCAGACGACACATGTGAAGTTTTTGCATGGGTAGGAGGTGGTGGAGTACCCTCTGATTGATTAGAATTTGATTATAATATAACAATAAAAAAACATATATCATTCATGTATGTATCTATCAAATATTAGAATTGAAAGTTTGATATACTTACAATAATTAGTCCTTCCACAATTAAGAGATGGTGGTGGAGTTCCATTTGATTGATCAGAATATGATCCTATAGCAAAAAAAGATACCAGATATTAATCTAATTATTTACATACATACACATTCAGATGTACAAATTTTCACATACACGCATATTCACATATACATAGATACACATTCTAACATATAAATACACATACAAAATAATGAATATATGACGTGTGTATGTATGTATGTATGTATGTGTATGTGTGTGTATGTGTATGCATCTATGTGTATGTGTGTGTATATATGTGTATATGTATGTTTGTGTGTTATGTATGTGTGTATGCATGTGCATCTATGTGTATGTGTGTATATGTGTATGTATTTCTGTATGTTTATTATAATTTACATTTTTTTGATGATATTATATGTATGTGTGTATGCGTATGTGTATGCATGTGAGAGTATGTATGTGTGTGTATCTATATGTGTGTTTATGTATATGTGTGTTTATGTATATGTGTGTATATGTGTGTATATGTGTATGTGTGTATGTGTATGTATGTGTATGCATATGTGTATGTGTATGTATGTATGCATAAGTGTATGTATGTATGTGTAAGTGTATGTATGTGTGTATTAGAAAAAAAATAAGAGAAGAGCTAACATACCACCTGAGAAGTGGTAATAATTTCACAAACAGCTAGATCTTCAAGAATCATTTCCTCAACAGAAGGTATAACAAATACTTTATATAATTGTGATTTATAATTCTCATATGTTTTATAATTATTTTACATTTAATCTATGTACTTTTGTTTTATTAAATAAACATAGGCTACTGCAAAGGAGAGAGTTGAGTGAGGTCATATGTTATGCTTAGGTCAAATGGGTCATCATGGTTTTGTTGCTACATTTGTAAGTATATGTATTATTGAAAGTATATTTTTTATTTTATTTAAAACACTAATCATAATCTTTTTTATTTGTTTCAATGTAGCAAAAGTATTATGGTCATTATCCTATGAAAAAGGAAATTGAATTTGCTCCACATTGTGGATATCAACATTTGAGTGAGTATAGACAAGATAATCCAGATGCTCTTGTGAGTATTATTAAATTTGATATAATTTATTTTATTTGTATTGATGTTTTATATGTTTTATTTATTTATGTTCTTTAATGTAATATAGGAGTATTATGGAGAGGGAGATATGGATGAGGTGGAGAGACAAACAAAAGGGGTGATATCGGTCATCATAGAGTATTGACCCCTCTACCCATAATGCCTCTTTAGATACATCAAACCATGCAAAAGATTAGGATGTGTACATACATACATACATGTGCTCACACACACACACACACACACACACACACACACACACACACACACATATATATATATATATATATATATATATATATATGTGTGTGTGTGTGTGTGTGTGTGTGTGTATGTATATATTCTCATTCGAGTTATGTTTTTAGTTGTGTATATGGTACTTATTAATGATAGAAATGTGCTAATGATTTTTATTACAATCTATATCTAGCATGTGATTTATTACTTTAATGTATAATTGATTCATGTAATATGTGTGTTTGTGTTATATATGTATGTATGTGTGTGTAGTTGTGTGTATATATGTATGTATGCATATGTAGGTATATATCTATATTTGTGTAAGTGTGTGTATGTGCATGTATGTGTGTGTATCTGTGTGTGTATCTGTGTGTGTATCTGTGTGTATGTGTATGTGTATGTGTATGTGTATGTGTATGTGTATGTGTACGTATATGTGTACGTGTATGTGTACGTGTATGTGTACGTGTATGTGTACGTGTATGTGTACGTGTATGTGTACATGTATGTGTATGTGTATGTGTATGTGTATGTGTATGTGTATGTGTATGTGTATGTGTATGTGTATGTGTATGTGTATGTGTATGTGTATGTGTATGTGTATGTGTATGTGTATGTGTATGTGTATGTGTATGTGTATGTGTATGTGTATGTGTATGTGTATGTGTATGTGTATTTGTATGTGCATGCATGTGCATGTATATGTGTATATGTGCATGCGAATATGTAAGTGTGAGTATGACAATTAATGAAAACAAAACAATTTAAATGATATAAAAACAATGAAAATTGTACTTACAATAATTAGCCATATATTATGCTCAGTGAACTTCTTGAATAACCTGCACCAAAGAGAGAGAGAGAGAGAGAGAGAGAGAGAGAGAGAGAGAGAGAGAGAGAGAGAGAGAGAGAGAGAGAGAGAGAGAGAGAGAGAGAGAGAGAGAGAGAAAGAGAGATCAAAAGAGAGATAAAGATAGAGAGAGAGAGATCAAAAGAGAGAGAAAGAGAGAGATGATGGGGGAAGTATCTCAACCCCTAAGCAACGACGAAGCGCGAATGACCTCCACAGGTATCCTTCTTTGACCTCTGCACACCAAAAGTGCTCTTAATCAGAGCTTATGCAGAGAAAGTGAGCTTTTGTAGACCTGTAGTAGACACCAAGAGCTTTCCAACAAGAAAAATTTTACTTCAAATGAATGCTTACACAAAGAGAAACAATGTCTACAACATGAGCTAGTTGAATGCTCACAACTGCTAGTCAAGCAGAGACCTCACTTCACTCCAGCAAGCTTTTCTCAGAGATTATACAGAGAATGAATCTAAAACTTGGGTCAACTTTAGAGCACTCTAATAGCTACCCAATGAAACCAAAATCATAGAAAATGGATAAATAGAGAAGGAGAACCAGCCCTTACAACAGAGAGCAAAATATTTCCAACAGAGCCTACACACAGAGAGAGATATCAATCACACAACTTCTCTAAAATGAATGTTGCTCCCAGATTACTCAAAGAATGCTCCAGAGAATTTGTGAGCATAAAATAGACTCTAATAGCTATCCAATGAGACAAGAATTACATCAAATGGATACAATATGAGGGAGAACCAATTCTAACAACTCAGGGGTAGAGAGTTGCAACACTGCCTGCGCACACACATAGATATGCCTACTAAAAGAAAACAAACAAGCAAGCAAGGGGCTTGCTTATCACAACTCCAGCACTTAGTTCTCACTTTACATGAGCTAAAACTCCAAGAAGATGGCCCAAAAGAAGTCGGGATACATGCTCCTTTTATAGTGAGAAGTGTGCCCCTAAAATCTAGGAACTTCCTTTCCAAATCAGCCTCCTAACTTGGAGGATTTAGTTGAGATGAATTGGGGAGTGGTTGAGTGACTTTTCTTGATGGAATCTCGTGGCTTTTGGCTTCCTTTGATTGCTCCACATGTCCATAAAAGATTCCCCACGAATTTGTAGCTTGAAGCTTGACTTTTAACACTCCCCCTCAAGCTTCAATTCTTCATCCTCATCCAAGCTCCTTCATGTTGATGCTTTGTTTGAATTTTGAAATCTTCATTCCATCCAAAGCCTTTGTAAACATGTCGGAAACTTGATCCTTGGTACCAATATGATGTACTGAAACTTCCTTCAATATCACCTTTTCCCTTATGAAGTGATAGTGCACTTCAATATGCTTGGTTCTAGCATGATAGACAGGATTCGATGCTAGATGAATGCTACTCATATTGTCACAAAAAATTGGATATGTGTCAACATGCAAATTAAGATCCATAAATAACTTCTTAATCCACATTAGCTCACATGTGACTTGAGCCAAAGCTCTATACTCAGCCTCGGTGGAAGATAATGCCACCGTGGGTTGCTTCTTTGAAATCCATGAGATGATCTTGCTACCTAGCATGACTAGGTAACCACTTGTACTTCTTCTATCCTCCTTGGAACCGGCCCAATCCGCATCAGAATAAGCTTTGACCTGCATATCATCATCAAATGAATAGAACAATCCTTCATTTATAGTGGACTTGAGATATCGTAACATTCTTCTTGTAGCTTGCAAGTGTGTAGTCCTTGGACTATGCATAAATTGTGATAACACTCCAACTCCATATGCTATGTCAGTCCTAGTTATTGTGGCATAATTGAAAGAGCCTACAATAGAGCGATAAAAAGTTACATCCTCTAATGGCTCTCCATCAATGGAGCTTAGCTTTACATTAACTTCCATAGGATTTGAAATAGGCTTGCAATGTAGCATCCCAAACCTCTCAAGTAGGTCTAGAATATACTTCCTTTGTATGAGCATAATACCTTCTTCTTTGTATACAACTTCAATGCCAAGAAAATACCTAAGATCTCCAAGATCAGATACCCTAAACTCCTTTCCAAGCTTTGCCTTGATCTCCTCAATGCCCTTTGTATCATTACCTGTAATGATAAGATCATCTACATACACACACATGTAGACTACAAGTTCTCCTCTTTGTTTGATGAAGAGAGATGGATCCGCCTTGCAGTGATTGTAACCACATTTGATCAAATAGTCCACCAATCTTTGGTTCCAAGCCCTTGGAGCTTGCTTTAGGCCATAAAGTTCCTTCTTCAACCTACAAACATGATGTGGAAACTCTTTATGAACAAAACCTAGTGGTTGCTCCATGTATACCTCTTCTTCCAAGTCTCCATTGAGAAAGGCATTCTTGATATCCAATTGGAAAAGCTTCCATCCTTTGCTAGCAGCCATTGCAATGAGTGTCCTAATGGTGCTCATCTTTGCCACGGGGCTGAATGTCTCTTCAAAGTCCACTCCATAGGTTTGTGCAAAACCCTTGGCCACCAATCTTGCTTTGAACCTAGAAATAGATCCATCTGAATTCCTCTTTACTTTATACACCCACTTATTACCTATTACCTTCATGTTCTCCTTCTTGGGCACTAGAGTCCATGTTTGATTTTCCTCAAGTGCGTTGATCTCTTCTTGCATTGCCTCTTTCCATTCGGTGTACCTACTTGCATCTTCATAGCAATCGAGCTCATGATCTTCTACTACTTTTTTCATATATGCATAATGTGTTGCCATGTATGAATCATAAGTAAACCTTTGACTTGGATATTTAACTCTAGAAGACTTCCTTTCTTCACCTTTTGGAGGAATAAACCTCCTTTGCCTTGGGAACTTGATCTCTTTCTTTGACGTAGCTTCTTTCTCCATCATGTGTCCTTCATCATCTTCAACTTCATTACCTTCTTCATCCAACTCCACCAATGTTGCTTTGCCTTTGTTGATTGATTGTGCTTCATAGCTTGATGAAGATCTCCCCCTCCATGGTGAGTTCATGCTTGAACTATCTTCATTGATGGAACACCTTGGGCCGCTTAGCTCTAGGTCGATTTGTTCTTCATCATGTCCATGCTTTTCTTCTTCATAGTCCTGCATACAATCATACTTCTTGTACCAAGGGAGTAGCTCATCAAATGCTACATCCCTTGATATCCTCAAGTCCTTTGTGGTTGGGTTGAAGCACCTGTAACCTTTATGATCATTTGAATATCCTAGAAACACACACTTTTCCACCTTTGGTTGTAGCTTGTGCCTCAATTCACTTGGCACATGTACATAACAAGTACATCCAAATATCTTCAAGTGGGAAAGATCAGATTTCTTACCATAATAGGCTTGATATGGTGTCAAGCCATGGATCCCTGAGGTAGGAGCCCTATTCATAAGATACACGGCGGTATTTGCTGCATCACTCCAAAACATGCTAGGTACATTCATCTCATTACGCATTGCTCTAGAGATCTCGGCAATGTATCTATTCTTTCTCTCTGCTACTCCATTTTGTTGGGGTGTGTACATGCATTTTACTTGCCTCTTGATGCCTTGATCCATTAAAAAATCAGAAAATGCATTGGAGAAATATTCTCCCCCTCCATCGGACCTTAGCTTCTTGATATATGTACCTGTTTCCTTTTCTACCATTGCCTTGAATGGTTTGAAACATGTAAACACATCTGATTTGTTTTTGATGAAATAAACCCAAACCATCCTTGTGCAATCATCTATAAAAGTGACAAAGTACTTGTTACCTCCAATGGATTGCTCTTTGGTTGGCCCCCACACATCTGTATGTATCAACTCCAATGGATGTTGGCTTAGCCACTCTTCTTGAATGGAAGTCTCGCTTGCTTCCCTAGTTGACAAGATTCACATAAATGCTTCATACCTTGTCCTTGGAAGTTGGGAAGACCTTCAACCAGCCTCTTGAATTGCATTTCCTTCATTCTTTGTATGTTGATGTGACCTATCCTCTTGTGCCACAAGTCCAACTCCGAAATCCTCTTGTTTCCATATGTGAAGTAGACATGTTGAGTGGAATGAGAATTTACTTCCAAAGTGAAGAGTCTCCCTTGCTTCTGTTGGTGTAATTCAAGCCTTAACACTTGGCTTGGATATCAACCTTGAAGACTCAACATAAAGCTTGGACCTTGGAAGCCTAGCTTGGGTTAATTCATGAAGATATCACTTGAAGAATGAGCCATAGGAACTCATGCTTATGTGTTCTAACTTTTTACTCATTGTAAAAGTCATTGTGACTTGGCATGTACATGTAATCATACCTACTTGATTAAGTCGTGGAAAATTTGATTGATCGAGTGGGTGAATGATTGAGAGAATATCTCATTCACTTTTAGGTACAAGATTCTAGGAGATTTGAATTAGAGTTCAAATTCAAATCCTCACTCAAACCATATATATGTGAAGGAAAAAGTCGCGGGCATACTACACTCTTCCCGAGGCATTTCTGAGTAAATCTTTGAGTGTGTGAGTGCTACACCATAGCCTACACATCTGAGTACCATTGAGCATCACATTCTATGCCAATGGGAATGTACAATCAATAGAATTAATACATAGCATTACATTCATAATCTCTGGTTTCTTTGAGTGACTATCTTCAACTCTGTCAACTTCAACAAGGCATATCTCGAGATCTACTGAACCAAATTGGATGATTCAAAGTGCATTGGATTCAACTCAAAGTCTACTATACAGCTACAAAATTTCAAAGCCATTGGATTAACCATTACAGAGAAATCCCAATCGAGGTGCTCACTGGTCTGTGACTGTAAGTCTCCTAAAAAATCGGGGGTGTACCTTATTTTGCTAAAGTGATTTCTCTGAGTATAGTTTATCATTTCCTTTCATTCCACTTGCAAATGGGAGCTTACTAAGCTAATAGAATATCCCTAGAAGGAATTTTACTAATTGTAACTACACTGGTCACACTGAGCATAACACTGAGCAGGTGTCAATACAAAAATAGCAAGTTTTTCAGGATTTTGAAGTCACAAGTAGTCTGTTTTGATCTAATCATTACTCAACTCATTTCCAAAGTACATATAGCATATTGTGGTGTCATTTGGAAGCTCAAGGAGTCTACTAAGCATATCTGGAGTCAAAGGAGGGCAGGTGTGAAGCAGGTTTTGCAGCATCAACTCATTTCTTGAGTGCATCCAACCATCATTCCAAATAGTGGTATCAGAGCATATAAGGTAACATGGGTGATGGTTTCCCTTCCTTCATTGACAAATTAGACAGGAACAACTACCAAGCTTGGTCTCTAAGGATGAAGACCTATCTACAAGGAAGGAGCTTGTTTGGATTCATATCAGGAGATGAGGAATTGCCCTCATTCAAAGCTAGAGGCCTACCCACCAAGGAAGAGCAAGAGAGACTCAATCAATGGTGTGCAAAAGATGCTTTGGCAAGGTCATATCTTCTAAACTCTATTTCTGATTTCCTTCTACCACACATAAGGAATTGCAAAACTTCCCAAGAGACTTGGGAAACCTTGTCAACTTATTTTTCATCAAGCACAAGGGCCAGAAAGAATCAGCTATGGAGTTTACAACTCTTAGGAAGCAATCAAAGCAATCTATCTCAGACTTTGTCACCAAAGTCAAGGACATTGCAGACCAACTTGCAAGTGTTGGAGAGGAGATTGAGGAAGAGCAAATAGTCAGACAAGTAATCAATGGACTAAAGGCAGATGACAAGTGGGAGAGCTTTACCACAGCAATGGACCTATACATGGACATCCAAGCACCTGATCTAACAACTCTGATTGGACAACTCTTCACACATGAAGCTAAGCTTACAAAGAATGGAGAGCAATCAAAAGGTAATAATTCCTCTGCCCTATATACTGATAAGAAGGCTAAAGACAAGGGTAAAAACAAAAAGGTTGATGAAGAAGGCTCTACCTCCCAAGCAAACTATGCAGGGAGAGGTAGATCTTCAAGAGGTAGAGGCAGAGGAGGTAAGTCAGGTAGGGGGAGACCCTACAACCAATCTCCATGCAATATTTGTGGCTTGTCTAACCATACCACAGATGAATGCTACAAAAACTACAAGAACCAAAGAGGAAGAGGTCACCAAAGAGGAGGATACTCTCAAGGAAGAGGCAGATTTAACCAATCTCAAGGCTACCATGGCTACAACAATAATTATAACAACAACTACAATCACAATGGCAACTATCAAGGTGGATACAGAAATAGGAAGGATTACAACAATTACAGAGAGGAGCAAGATGACTCCCTATTGATCATGAATATGACATCTAAGTCAGGTATCAATGATGATCACTTATTCTATATTGATTCAGGTTGCTCTAATCATGTAGCTGGAAATGTTGCATTACTTTCTGATTTGGAAGAACCCAAAGGCAAGCACCAAGTGCAGACAGGTGATGACACTAAACATTCAGTTGTTAAAGTAGGTAATGTCAAAACCAGTGATGGTAATCAGAATTTATTGAGCAGAGTATTGTATGTTCCAACAATCACCAAGAATCTGATGAGTGTAGGTCAGATTGTGGAAAAAGGTCTACAGGTCAGGTTTACTCAACATGGTGTATATGTGGAGGATCCAAGACATGGATTCAGAAGGATAGCCAAGGGAGAAAAATCAGGTAGATTGTTTACCTTTGAACTTGAAGACACTAAGAATATTGCTTTGTACAACTATAAAGATCAAACCCTATCAGAATTGGAGATTTGGCACAAGAGATTAGGTCACATTGGAGAGAGGACCTTAAAACAAATGAGCAGAGATCAATGTGTGCTTGGGATACCTAATGTATCCAAGCAACACATGATATACAAGTGTGGGGCTTTTCAATTTGGTAAGTCACACAGATTGCCTTATACCAAGAAAGGTTTTATGCATGAAGATTATCTGGAATTGGTGCATACAGATGTTTGGGGACCTAGCAAGGAGCCATCCATATCTGGATCAAGGTACTATGTGTCCTTCATTGATGACTATAGCAGGTGGACTGTCTTATACTTCATGAAACATAAAGATGAAGTATTTAATTGCTTCAAGAGGTATCTTGCATTAGTTGAAAATCAAACAGGTAGACATTTGAAGAAGCTAAGGTCAGATGGTGGTGGAGAATACTTCTCCAATGACTTTGAAGATTTCTTGCAAGAAAGAGGCATCAAAAGGGAGATTACTACAAGGTACTCACCTGAACAAAATGGGGTAGCTGAAAGGAGGAATAGACTCATTGTAGAGACAGCTAGGTCTATGCTAAATGAAAAGAAATTGCCAAATTATCTTTGGGCAGAGAGTGTATCTACTGCCACATATTTAATTAACAGGTTGCCATCAAAGACACTTGATGGAATGACACCCTATGAAGCTTGGCATGGTAAGAGACCATCTCTGGATCATTGCAAAATCTTTGGTTGTGTTGCATATGTGCATATTCCCTCACAAGTAAGGGGAAAGCTAGACCCTAAAGCTGAAAAATGTATCTTTATTGGTTATGATTTGAATCAGAAGGGATACAGATTCTACAACCCCTCAAACAAAGGCTTCAAGGTAAGCAGAGATGTCATCTTTGATGAGAATGATTCATGGTATGAAAATGAATGCAGGAAGGTTAGTCTACCTTATGACATGGAAGAAGACTTCCCCAAGCTTATCAAGGAAGAACCAATTCAGAAAGAGGACATAATCTCAGATGATGAAGACACCATCAACATTGAAGAGTTCAAGGCTTGGAAATCCAAAGGGAAGATGAAGATGAAGCAACTAGAAGATAATCCAGAATCCTCAACACAAGCAATGAGGAGATCACAGAGAGAAAAGAAAAAGCCTATTAGGTATGGGTATGATACTTCTCTTGTAACCAAGCATTCTGTATATCTTGCAAAGGATCTATTGAATGAAGAACCAGGATCATTTGAAGAAGCAATCACTAAACCAGAATGGAAGGAAGCAATGGATGAGGAAATGGAAGCCCTCAAGGAAAGTGACACTTGGGACTTGGTACCCAAGAAAGAATCTATGAAGGTGATATGATCCAGATGGATCTACAAACTCAAAAGAAATTCAGATGGTACAATAAACAGGTATAAAGCTAGGTTGGTAGCCAAGGGTTTTGCACAAACCCAAGGCATTGATTATGAGGAGACATTTTCTCCTGTGGCCAAGATGCCAACTATCAGAGTTATGGTGAGTGTAGCTGCATCCAAGAATTGGAACATGTACCAATTGGATGTGAAGAATGCATTCTTGAATGGATGGATATCTGAAGAAGTCTACATGTCACAACCACCTGGCTATGAAGATCCCAAGAAGGTAAATCATGTTTGTAAATTGAAGAAGGCTCTGTATGGATTGAAGCAGGCACCTAGAGCATGGAATTACAGGTTGACAACCTACCTCCTAGACCAAGGATTCATAATGAGTAAAGCAGATACTTCATTGTTTATCAAAAGAAACAATTCAGAGGTAATATACTTGTGTGTCTATGTTGATGACATCATTATTACAGGAAATGATGTTCAGGGAATTAGACACATCAAAGGACAGATGATGAAGGAATTCAAGATTAATGATCTTGGATTATTGAAATACTTCCTAGGACGTGAATTGGTCTATACAAATTCAGGTATCTTTATTACTCAGAAGAAGTATATTCAGGACATGGTCAAGAAGTTTAATTTGCAGGAAGCTAAAGTCTCAAGCACTCCTATGGAGGTCAACCATAAACTCAGTGCTCATGAAGGAGAAGAACTCCAAGATATTACAGGTTACCAAAGTTTGGTAGGTAGTCTAAATTATGCTTTCTTAACCAGGATTGATATATCATATGGTGTTAGTGTACTTAGTCAATTTATGCACAAACCAAGAGTACCTCATTTAGAGGCAGCAAAGAAGATAGTAAAGTATCTAAAGGGAACACAAAATCATGGTTTGTACTTTCCCTATTCATCAGACATTGATATTAAGGTATATTCAGATGCAGATTGGGCAGGTTGCAAGGATGACAGGAGAAGCACATCTGGTTACATATGTTTGCAGGTGATAAACCAATTTCTTGGTCATCCAAGAAACAACCCACAGTAGCTTTGTCATCTACTGAGGCAGAATATAGAGGGCTAGCAAATGCCACTCAAGAAGCTATCTGGTTGAAGCTTCTATATTCAGAATTAAGTCTATACACAAGGCCACCAATTATATTTGGTGATAACACAAGTTCTCTTCACCTTGCAGCTAATCCAATTTATCATGCTAGGACAAAACACATAGAGGTTCACTACCACTATGTGAGGGAGAAGTTACTTAGCAAAGATATTCAATTGTCATATGTGTCAACTAATATGCAATGTGCAGATTTGCTTACTAAAGCTCTGGATGGAAGCAAGCTATGCAGATTTAAATCCATGATTGGATTGCAGGAAGTAATTGAAGAACTAGAGATGAAGACTTGAGCCAAAGTGTTTGGCTTGAGGGGGAGCTGTTGGTGTAATTCAAGCCTTAACACTTGGCTTGGATATCAACCTTGAAGACTCAACATAAAGCTTGGACCTTGGAAGCCTAGCTTGGGTTAATTCATGAAGATATCACTTGAAGAATGAGCCATAGGAACTCATGCTTATGTGTTCTAACTTTTTACTCATTGTAAAAGTCATTGTGACTTGGCATGTACATGTAATCATACCTACTTGATTAAGTCGTGGAAAATTTGATTGATTGAGTGGGTGAATGATTGAGAGAATATCTCATTCACTTTTAGGTACAAGATTCTAGGAGATTTGACTTAGAGTTCAAATTCAAATCCTCACTCAAACCATATATATGTGAAGGAAAAAGTCGTGGGCATACTACACTCTTCCCGAGGCATTTCTGAGTAAATCTTTGAGTGTGTGAGTGCTACACCATAGCCTACACATCTGAGTACCATTGAGCATCACATTCTATGCCTTTTATGGGAATGTACAATCAATAGAATTAATACATAGCATTACATTCATAATCTCTGGTTTCTCTGAGTGACTATCTTCAACTCTGTCAACTTCAACAAGGCATATCTCGAGATCTACTGAACCAAATTGGATGATTCAAAGTGCATTGGATTCAGCTCAGAGTCTAATATACAGCTACAAAATTTCAAGGCCATTGGATCAACCATTACAGAGAAATCCCAATCGAGGTGCTCACTGGTCTGTGACTGTAAGTCTCCTAAAAAATCTGGGGTGTACCTTATTTTGCTAAAGTGATTTCTCTGAGTATAGTTTATCATTTCCTTTCATTCCACTTGAAAATGGGAGCTTACTAAGCTAATAGAATATCCCTAGAAGGAATTTTACTAATTGTAACTACACTGGTCACACTGAGCATAACACTGAGCAGGTGTCAATACAAAAATAGCAAGATTTTCAGGATTTTGAAGTCACAAGTAGTCTGTTTTGATCTAATCATTACTCAACTCATTTCCAAAGTACATATAGCATATTGTGGTGTCATTTGGAAGCTCAAGGAGTCTACTAAGCATATCTGGAGTCAAAGGAGGGCAGGTGTGAAGCAGGTTTTGCAGCATCAACTCATTTCTTGAGTGCATCCAACCATCATTCCAAATAGCTTCTTTCCTCTTGCTATGACCTTGTAACCTTGCTTAGGGTTCTCCACAAAGCATCCACCTTTGTTGAACCTTACTTGATAGCCTCTTTCAACCATTTGCCCAACGGACACCAAGTTCTTTGTGATAGTAGGTACATGCAAGACATCCTTGAGACATCTTCCTTCCTCCTTGTCATCCAAAGCTACATCTCCAACATGGGAGATCTCATGGGCTGTATCATCACCTGTTTCTACATGTCCTTTACCTTTGGGAACATGTAGATTAGTAAACCAAGAAGAATTGCAACTCATATGGTTGCTACATCCACTATCAATATACCAAGTGTTATCTACTTTGCTTGAATTCCCATTCATGTGCATCATCAAGAGATTGTCATTTTTTGAACTTGTAGAAGCATAATTACCTTGGCCTTTGTATGAAGAACCTTGATTATAGCTCCTTTGGTTTCCTCCTTGGTAGCAATCTCTAGCATAGTGGGCAAACTTGCCACATATGTAACATCCTTTGCCATCTTGATTCCTGTTTTCTTGATGTCGTCCTCCTCTTCCTCTTGTTCTTCCTCTCCCTCTTTGTGATGAGGTGCCTTGGTCATGTCCTTGATTGCTTGAGTGGCCTTGCCTTCCTTCAAACCTTCCTTTGCCCCTTCCTTGTCCTCGTCTTCCTTTGCCCCTTTGATTTCCTGCATAGAAAACTTGTGCATCCTTGCTTTTAGTTGAACTTCCACCTATGTTCATTTCTTCGATGACCATGAGAGCAACCAATTGCTCAAAATCGGGAAGATTATCCCTTACATATACTGAAGTGGTAAAGGGTTTCCACTTCTCATCATCTCTCAAACCATTGAGAGTATAAGCCACAAGATCGTCATCGTCTACATGGCTTCCAATGGATCCCAATGCATCTGATAACTCCTTGACCTTAAGTATGTAGTCATTTATGCTACTCCCTAAGCTCTTCCTAAGGTTGTTGAGCTCATTCTTGAGTTGGATCTTCCTTGCTTTGGTGCTTGTTGAATAAAGCCTTTCAAGTGTCTCCCATACCTTCATGCTTGAATCCAAGTCTTGGATATGGCCGATCATGCTATTGCTAATGTGTTGGGAAAGGATAAAGATAACCCTCTTGTATCTTATATTCCATTCCCTAAAGGCCCTTCTCTGGTCATTGGTTGGATTCTCATCCAACCTAGGTCTTGGTTCACTTCCACTAATCAACCCCCAAAGGCCCTTGCCCATAAGATAGTTGGAGACCCTAAATCTCCATGGTTGATAGTTCCCTTTGTCTAGCTTTTCAATTTGAGTGTTGAAGTCTCCCATATCTAGTCTTTGATACTTGACCTAGCCCTTGGCTAATGCTCCAATGCGTGTAAAATGAAAATGAGGCTCTGATGTTACCTCAATCCAAAGCTTTCCTTAGATGGACACCTTGTGCTCTTGAAACTTTGAGTAGAATAGCTCCCCCTTGATGTGAGCTACCTCCAAGAAGATTTTGTTGATGCAAATCTTCAACCACCAACTCCAAGAGGTCTTCTTGCTTGTATGTGATGCCTCCAAGATGCCCAAATGCTCTGATACCACTGATGGGGGAAGCATCTCAACCCCTAAGCAACGACGAAGCGCGAATGACCTCCACAGGTATCCTTCTTTGACCTCTGCACACCAAAAGTGCTCTTACTCAGAGCTTATGCAGAGAACTCTAGTGATATTTTTTAGACCCTGTAGTAGACACCAAGAGCTTTCCAACAAGACAAATTTTACTTCAAATGGATGCTTACACAAAGAGAAACAATGTCTACAACATGAGCTAGTTGAATGCTCACAACTGCTAGTCAAGCAGAGACCTCACTTCAGTCCAGCAAGCTTTTCTCAGAGATTATACAGAGAATGAATCTCAAACTTGGGTCAACTTTAGAGCACTCTAATATCTACCCAATGAAACCAAAATCATAGCAAATGGATAAATAGAGAAGGAGAACCAGCCCTTACAACAGAGAGAAAAATATTTCCAACAGAGCCTACACACAGAGAGAGATATCAATCACACAACTTCACTAAAATGAATGTTGCTCCCAGATTACTGAGAATGCTCCAGAGAATTTGTGAGCATAAAATAGACTCTAATAGCTATCCAATGAGACAAGAATTACATCAAATGGATACAATATGAGGGAGAACCAATGCTAACAACTCAGGGGTAGAGAGTTGCAACACTGCCTGCGCACACACATAGATATGCCTACTAAAAGAAAACAAACAAGCAAGAAAGGGGCTAGCTTAAGCAAGGGGCTTGCTTATCACAACTCCAGCACTTAGTGCTCACTTTACATGAGCTAAAACTCCAAGAAGATGGCCCAAAAGAAGTCGGGATACATGCTCCTTTTATAGTGAGAAGTGTGCCCCTAAAATCTAGGAACTACCTTTCCAAATCAGCCTCCTAACTTGGAGGATTTAGTTGAGATGAATTGGAGAGTGGTTGAGTGACTTTTCTTGATGGAATCTTGTGGCTTTTGGCTTCCTTTGATTGTTCCACATGTCCATAAAAGATTGCCCACGAATTTGTAGCTTGAAGCTTGACTTTTAACAAGAGAGAGAGAGAGAGAAAGAGAAGAGAGAGAGAGAGATAGAAATCAAAAGAGAAAGGGGGAGAAAGAAGGGGAGAGAAGAGAGGGAGAGAGAGTAGAAGAGAGAGAGATTGATAAAGAGAGATCTCAAGCTCATATGCATAGCGTAGATATGAATGTTGAATCACTCTTTGATTAGATGCACAGAAAATGATGATCAAAGAGCGATCCAAGATTTTTTCTTTTTTTGCCCAAAAACAATCGTTGCATAAATGATTTGCAAATGTCGTGTATGTGATCCTCTAATTCATTTCATATGCTATATTGCTAAGCATCACATATGCGATGATTTTTACCATCACATATGCGATGTGCTGAATATCTTGCATATATGACTCTTACATTAGCGAAGCTTCAATTAACATCGCTGATAGCCTTAGAAATAGTGTCGATTTGAGTGTCGTTTGAAGGATGGTACATGATCAATGCTCAATGTGATGAAATGTGCAATCACATAGCGACAAAAGGGTGCCAGGTCAACCATTGCTACATGCATGTATTCCTCGTAGTGACAATGGGCTGGTTTCTATGACACTAGTGTGTCCATGAGTGGTTTTTGCTTCATGCTTGGTAGCTCATGTATATCTTGGTTGAGCAAGAATTAGCCTACTATGGACACTTCTAGTTGTGAGGTTGAGTATAAGGTAGATTTCATAGCAATTGTGAGTGTCTTTGGCTTAGATGCCTTTTGGTTGATTTGGGTGTTGACAGTCTTCTATCACCACCATCTTCACTGGCAATCAGAGTGCATTGGAATTGCAAGAAACCCTGTGTTCCATGCTCACACAAAGCACATTGAGGTGCAT
Source organism: Ceratopteris richardii (assembly GCA_020310875.1). Lineage (NCBI taxonomy): Eukaryota > Viridiplantae > Streptophyta > Polypodiopsida > Polypodiales > Pteridaceae > Ceratopteris > Ceratopteris richardii. Next base: position 29,143,596 of record CM035418.1, on the reverse strand, counting down.
TATCATTATGTCAGGGAGAGGGTCTTTGCTTGAGATATCAATTTGGCATATGTGCCCACATAGGATAACATTGCAGACCATTTCACAAAGGCTATGTTGAGGGAGAAGTTTGAAGCTTTCCCCAAAGCTTTGGATCTACTTCCTTTTGTGGATTGATCTCTTTCCACTTAGCTTGGCACTTCCTTATACATGAGTGCTAGCTCCTTGTTCAGCACATCACTCCCATGGGGAATTCATTGGTATATTTTGGGAGAGATGTGTGTGAACACAATTAGGACCACCGTGGCACTTTTTCCCTCTTTAGGAGGTTTTTTTCTCCCAATTTGTATATACATTTATAAGCCTAACAGGTTACTTATCTTTGTACATTCACTTGGTAATTCATTCGGTGTTTTGTTGTGCTCCAGCTCCTTGTTCTTCTTCCTTGTGCTACTCATATGCTTCCACAAACCTCAAACTCCAACAATTAGATCATCCTTGTTGATGGTGCTTCCAATGGACCCTAGAGAATCTGAAATCTCCTTCACTTTGAGAATGTAGTCATTAATGGATTGGTTAGGACTCTTCTTAAGCTTGTTGAGCTCATATTTCAATTTAATCTTCCTTGCTTTGGTTATCATGGAGTATAATCTCTCAAGACACTCCGATATCTCCTTATTTGTGTCCAAATTTCATATATGACCTATCATGGTGTTCCCAATATGTTGAGTCAATGTGAAGATTACTCTTCTATTCCTCCCTTCCCACTCTTTACTTGCTCTTCTCTAATCATAAATAGAGTTTTCTTCATCAACAAGTGGCCTTGGATCACTACCATTAACCAAACCGCAGAAACCTTGCCCCATTAGGTAATAGCTAATCCTAAATCTCCAATTTTGATAGTTCTCTTTATGTAACTTTTCACTTTGATTGTTATTATCAGCCGTATCCTTAGGTTCTAGTTTGCTAATTTCTTTGAATGACAATGAGCTATGGTTGATGTCAAATTACCTCTGCAACCTCCTTAGCTTGCTCCTTTGTAGCCTTGACGTTGTGATTGTAGCTTTCTTCCCCTTACTTTCACAATGTAGACTCCTTCCTCTTGGACACTAAGCTATACCAAACACTCTTGCAAAATAGACTACTTGTTACACACATTGAACAAACTTGATAGATAGACAAATAGTTGCTTATAACTCCTGATTCACATATCCAATGAAGTTGAAATGTCGACTATGGGGAATTGACTTCCATATATTTTTAATATGCTATAGCATGATCCATTTGGACATTGATAGATATATCAAACAGTCTTTGCGATACACACTACTTGTTACATGTAGTGCATAGACTTGATAGATAGATAGAGAATTGTCTATATCTAGTGATTATAATATCCAATGAAGATGATACTTTGACCATAAAAACTAGACCTGAGTAGCTTCTAATGAACTATAGCATGATCAATTTGAAAATTTGTAGCTAAACCAAATAGTCTCTACAAAACATACAACTTGTTACACATACTGAATAGACTTGACACATATAGAGAGATTTGCTAATATCTCTTGATTGAAATGAGCATGAAAATTTTCATGAAGAATGCTAACTTAGATTTCAATAAAATGTAAAATTACAAAAATTGGATGCCAAAAAGTACATGAAGCAACTTTAGCAAATAGGATTATCTAAGAAAGAACCTAATCTAGAGAGAACATGGAGAAGTAATAGAGCCATGGGGGTAATCTCAAAATAGATATGTCTCTTCTACATCAGGGGAGGTACTCTTCCTTGTACTCCTCTACTTGGGTATGAGTAGAGTGGTCCTTACATGATAATGTACCATGGCATACACTTCAAGTGAATCTTCACCTTTCAAGGTGAATCTTCATCTTCCTTATTGTTTGGTCTTCCATCTACCCTAAGTTTTGGTGCTTCAACATCTCGATTTGGATAAGTTCTTGACTTTTGTGACTCTTGGGAACCTTAGTAAATCTTTGGACCTTCAATTTAATGTTTGATCTTGCCTTATGGTTGTCCATGAACCTTAAATTCACAACACCCAAGCCTCATGTGTTTTAGTGGTGAGTTGAACTAGTGTAAGCACAAAGTCACTTACACTCATAAAACTAGTATATAGTGCATTTCCATTCCTCATCTTTGTAGCTCAAAGCAGCTCTAGATCAGGCTAGATTCTCACTCAAGGATTTGATGGATATTTCATTTAAATCGACTCTCTATCAGGCCTTGTTGGTCCCATGACATTCTCTAGCAACTCATAAGAGACCAAATTTATAGAGATTTTGAACTTCTAAAGTATGTAATTTGTTCCATCAACATTTGCTTTAGTGAAAGTGGGTAGATGAATGTGAATTGGTGCACCAATGACATTAGGAGATGCACCAACATCAAAAGATGAAGCCATCACTCATACACTATGGCAATAAAAAAATATACTTGTAGGTTCATAAAGAGATGTGGTCTTTCATGGATGGCTAGACATGAGAAGTACAATGTGGACAGCCACTACCCATGTAATCCCCATGTGCAACTTAGGTCAATTCAATTGACTTAACAAATATGAATGATTTTTTAGTTTAATAAGGAATATTCCATGAAATATTCCCTTTACAAAATTGTGGGGCTTAATTTCAAGACCTACTGGCTAGGAGTATGATTGGCTAACCACTTGCCCAGAAAGCCATGGTTGACGATTAATTCCTAATCCTCCCTCTTAAGATGCGGTTCAACCATCTCCTGTATATCATAACTTGAGTCAGATAACACTCTCTTCCCCTTCTACATATCATTTTCCTCAATAATCAATCCTTGATCTCCCCTTGAATCGATGCCCTCACCCTTGCATGGTCTCTTGGACCTTCTTGTTCTCAACCTTGGTCTCTTGAAACTTGTCTTTCCACTTCTTGGCCACTTTCCTATGGACCTACCTTGCTCTCCACCTTGGCCTCTTGAACCTAATTGTCATCGATGCAAGGTATCTTGAATTCTCAATCTAATTTTTCAATTGGAACATTCATTTTGAGAGATTCCCATTCGTGTCTTATATGTCTAAAATACAACCTATGGATTATCTTTGATAGGCTCATCTTTGAGAGCGATGTGCATGCCTTCCATCCACTTGCCCAAGCCTACTTCCTGTGCTCTGATACCAAATGAGGGAATTGAACTAAAGGCCTACCAGCTAGGAGTATGATGGGCTAACCACTTGCTCTAAAAGCCATGGTTGAGGATTACTTCCTAATCCTCCCTCTTAGGATGTGGTTCAACCATCTCTTACCTCTCTTACCTATCAATTCTTGAGTCTAAAACCAAACCCCACATTGGGGACCCTCATAACTCTCTTTCCTTATGATACCTTAGATGGTCCAAATCGACCTTCATCCAAGTTGTGAACTGCGATTCTCATCAACATGGTAATGCACAATTGGCATCTCCTTATAATGGGGGCCTTACAAAATGTGCAATATAACATATAAGCATGAGTGGTATATATTTTTCATATACTAGCACAATAGGTGTGCAACGAAGGCTCCAACTTGGATCATGTACTTATAAAGAAAACAAGAAAATGCAAGTACAAATCGAGATCCAAACAATCTCTCGCATGTTATTGTGCTTAATGGACAAATGAAACCATATCCAAGTGTCATAAAACAAAATATGACCACAATGCCATTGTACATGCACTCACAAGAACACCATCTCAAATCAAAGATGAAATTGCATAAAGTAAAATCAATACCACAATGCCATCTTACATGTCAATATCTAACATAACCTACTCTACTCTTGTATGGAGGCTCATCCACATAGATCATACATATTCAATGCCTTCAAGTTCTAATCCAAGAGCTCACGCTCTAAAAAATCTCTCTCACAAAGGTTCCAAATCAAAATGAATCTCCCAAAATAATTAGGGTTTTTGTATTATTGCTCTATATTTTTCTATTTCAATATTAATAAACCCTAAATCTCTAATTTTTCTCCTGACCAAACTTGAACAATCTTTCTTGCCTATGGAATAACACTTCAAACACATCAATTGGAGGTATGTATCTCAATAAACAAGCAAAATACGCATCCACTCTCATTATCATCTTGACCTATAACACTATCTCTATATATTTTTCATTTTTTATTACTTAGATCTTTTAATTCGGATACATGTTTTAAAAATATGCTTTTTTAGCTATGCATGGTAATTTGAATCATTTCAATCCAATTTGTATAACTCAAGTTATTGCCAAAACATTGACATGTTGTCAAGGTGATTACAGACCCAATTTCTAGATCATTCTATGTATCTCAAGTTTTTGGCAAATTAGAACCCCAAACAAGTTTTGACAAAATTCTATAGATTATCTCTCTTCATAAGATACTCATAGAACTTTAAAACACCTAATCCGATATTCCTAGCTCGAGTTGTGACCAAAATATTGACATGCTATCAAAAACATGCCAACCTACAAATTCACCTCGTGTAAATTTAGCTCTTTTTGGAGACACTTGCACTAGACCTTGAGTCACTCACGTATTCTCAAAACCTTTAATGCATTGGTGAGATATAACTAACCAAGATACTGCTCAAACTAGAAATGATTTCACCACTCAAACTTTGAAATGTGATTGGGTCAAAATTTTGGTAGAGCTTTTCCAAGAAAATTTTCAGATGAACAATGGTGACCAATTAGAAAATTTCAAATTGAATATGTGCAAGCCAGTATTCCTACACCAAGAAGCAATTGTGGGAACATAATCAACGTACATATGGTTGAAAATGAAATCTTTGAATAATTCAATAGAGTCTGCTTTGCAAATAGAGACTGTCAACATCAAACCATTATTGATGAAACTGACCAAATTACCATAAAGTTGCATTGCACTATTCATTACATATACCAAGTGACCAAAATAATCCAATTAGACTTATTGGGAACCTTGGAAACCTTGCCCCATTAGGTAATAGCTAATCCTAAATCTCCAATTTTGATAGTTCTCTTTATCTAACTTTTCAGTTTGATTGTTATTATCAGCCATATCCTTAGGTTCTAGTTTGCTAATTTCTTTGAATGACAATGAGCTATGGTTGATGTCAAATTACCTCTGCAACCTCCTTAGCTTGCTCCTTTGTAGCCTTGACGTTGTGATTGTAGCTTTCTTCCCCTTACTTTCACAATGTAGACTCCTTCCTCCTTCCTTCAATCTTCAAATTGCTCTTCTGCTTGCTTCAGTATCCCCCTTTACTTTTTCTAGATTCTCGACATGCTCTAATGCCATTGATGGAAGATTTGTACACCTTCTATATGCAATAAAAGTGCATGGACCCTCCTAGGATTGTTTTTTCCCGACATAGTTGACTTGGAATGAAAATTTCTCTCAACTTAAGTTTCAAACCGTCTTCAAAAATTTTAACTTATAATATACTTCTGTAGCTTTCTAATGAGATATTGTATCCATGATCTGGACATTAAGCTATACCAAACACTCTTGCAAAATAGACTACTTGTTACACATAGTGAACAAACTTGATAGATAGACAAATAGTTGCTTATAACTCCTGATTCACATATCCAATGAAGTTGAAATGTTGACTATGGGGATTTGACTTCCATATATTTCTAATATGCTATAGCATGATCCATTTGGACATTGATAGATATATCAAACAGTCTTTGCGATACACACTACTTGTTACACGTAGTGCATAGACTTGATAGATAGATAGAGAATTGTCTATATCTAGTGATTATAATATCCAATGAAGATGATACTTTAATCATAAAAGTTAGACTTGAGTTGCTTCTAATGAACTATAGCATGATCAATTTGAATATTTGTAGCTAAACCAAATAGTGTCTACAAAACATACAACTTGTTACACATACTGAATAGACTTAACACATAAGGCAAGATCAAACATTAAATTGAAGGTCCAAAGGTTTACTAAGGCTCCCAAGAGTCACAAAAGTCAAGAACTTATCCAAATCGAGAGGTTGAAGCACCAAAACTTAGGGTAGATGGAAGACTAAGCAATAAGGAAGATGAAGATTCACCTTGAAAGGTGAAGATTCACTTGAAGTGTATCCCATGGTACATTATCATGTAAGGACCACTCTACTCATACCCAAGTAGAGGAGTACAAGGGAGAGTACCTCCCATGCTGTAGAAGAGACATATCTATTTTGAGATTACCCCCATGGCTCTATTACTTCTCCATGTTCTCTCTAGATTAGGTTCTTTCTTAGATAATCCTATTTGCTAAAGTTGCTTCATGTACTTTTTGGCATCCAATTTTTGTAATTTTACATTTTATTGAAATCTAAGTTAGCATTCTTCATGAAAATTTTCATGCTCATTTCAATCAAGAGATATTAGCAAACCTTAAATTCAGAACACCCAAGCCTTATGTGTTTTAGTGGTGAGTTGAACTAGTGTAAGCACAAAGTCACTTACACTCATAAAACTGGTATATAGTGCATTTCCATTCCTCATCTTTGCAGCTCAAAGCAGCTCTGGATCAGGCTAGATTCTCACTCAAGGATTTGATGGATATTTCATTTGAATCGACTCTCTATCAGGCCTTGTTGGCCCCATGACATTCTCTAGCAACTCATAAGAGACCAAATTTATAGAGATTTTGAATTTCTAAAGTATGTAATTTTTTCCATCAAGATTTGCTTTAGTGAAAGTGGGCAGATGAATGTGAATTGGTGCACCAATGACAGTAGGAGATGTACCAACATCAAAAGATGAAGCCATCACTCATACACTATGGCAATAAAAAAATATACTTGTAGGTTCATAAAGAGATGTGGTCTTTCATGGATGGCTAGACATGAGAAGTACAATGTGGACAACCACTACCCATGTAATCCCCATGTGCAACTTAGGTCAATTCAATTGACTTAACAAATATGAATGATTTTTTAGTTTAATAAGGAATATTCCATGAAATATTCCCTTTACAATATTGTGGGACTTAATCTCAAGATCTACTGGCTAGGAGTACGATTGGCTAACCACTTCCCCAAAAAGCCATGGTCGAGGATTAATTCCTAATCCTCCCTCTTAAGATGCGGTTCAACCATCTCCTGTCTATCATAACTTGAGTCTAACACTCTCTTCCCCTTCTACAGATCATTTTCCTCAATAATCAATCCTTGATCTCCCCTTGAATTGATGCCCTCACCCTTGCATGGTCTCTTGGACCTTCTTCTTCTCAACCTTGGTCTCTTGAAACTTGTCTTTCCACTTCTTGGCCACTTTCCTATGGACCTACCTTGCTCTCCACCTTGGCTTCTTGAACCTAATTGTCATCCATGCAAGGTATCTTGAATTCTCAATCTAATTTTTCAATTCGAACATTCATTTTGAGAGATTTCCATTGGTGTCTTATATGTCTAAAATACAACCTATGGATTATCTTTGATAGGCTCATCTTTGAGAGCGATGTGCATGCCTTCCATCCACTTGCCCAAGCCTACTTCCTGTGCTCTGATACCAAATGTGGGAATTGAACTAAAGGCCTGCCAGCTAGGAGTATGATGGGCTAACCACTTGCCCTAAAAGCCATGGTTGAGGATTACTTCCTAATCCTCCCTCTTAGGATGTGGTTCAACCATCTCTTACCTCTCTTACCTATCATTTCTTGAGTCTAAAACCAAACCCCACATTGGGGACCCTCATAACTCCCTTTCCTTACGATACCTTAGATGGTCCAAATCGACCTTCATCCAACTTGTGAACTGCAATTCTCATCAACATGGTAATGCACAATTGGCATCTCCTTATAATGGGGGCCTTACAAAATGTGCAATATAACATATAAGCATGAGTGGTATATATTTTTCATATACTAGCACAATAGGTGTGCAACGAAGGCTCCAACTTGGATCATGTACTTATAAAGAAAACAAGAAAATGCAAGTACAAATCGAGATCCAAACAATCTCTCGCATGTTATTGTGCTTAATGGACAAATGAAACCATATCCAAGTGTCATAAAACAAAATATGACCACAATGCCATTGTACATGCACTCACAAGAACACCATCTCAAATCAAAGATGAAATTGCATAAACTAAAATCAATACCACAATGCCATCTTACATGTCAATATCTTACATAACCTACTCTACTCTTGTATGGAGGCTCATCCACATAGATCATACATATTCAATGCCTTCAAGTTCTAATCCAAGAGCTCACGCTCTAAAAAATCTCTCTCACAAAGGTTCCAAATCAAAATGAATCTCCCAAAATAATTAGGGTTTTTGTATTAATAATTTATTGCTCTATATTTTTCTATTTCAATATTAATAAACCCTAAATCTCAAATTTTTCTCCTGACCAAACTTGAGCAATCTTTCTTGCCTATGGAACAACACTTCAAACACATCAATTGGAGGTATGTATCTCAATAAACAAGCAAACTACGCATCTACTCTCATTATCATCTTGACATATAACACTATCTCTATATATTTTTCATTTTTTATTACTTAGATCTTTTAATTCGGATACATGTTTTAAAAATATGCTTTTTTAGCTATGCATGGTAATTTGAATCATTTCAATCCAATTTGTATAACTCAAGTTATTGCCAAAACATTGACATGTTGTCAAGGTGATTACAGACCCAATTTCTAGATCATTCTATGTATCTCAAGTTTTTGGCAAATTAGAACCCCAAACAAGTTTTCACAAAATTCTATAGATTATCTCTCTTCATAAGATACTCATAGAACTTTAAACCACCTCAATCCGAGATTCCTAGCTCGAGTTGTGACCAAAATATTGACATGCTATCAAAAACATGCCAACCTACAAATTCACCTCGTGTAAATTTAGCTCTTTTTGGAGACACTTGCTCTAGACCTTGATTCACTCACGTATTCTCAAAACCTTTAATGCATTGGTGAGATATAACTAACCAAGATACTGCTCAAACTAGAAATGATTTCACCACTCAAACTTTGAAATGTGATTGTGTCAAAATTTTGGTAGAGCTTTTCCAAGAAAATTTTCAGATGAACAATGGTGACCAATTAGAAAATTTCAAATTGAATATGTGCAAGCCAATATTCCTACACCAAGAAGCAATTGTGGGAACATAATCAACGTACATATGGTTGAAAATGAAATCTTTGAATAATTCAATAGAGTCTGCTTTGCAAATAGAGATTGTCAACAACAAACCATTATTGATGAAAGTGACCAAATTACCATAAAGTTGCAGTGCACTATTCATTAAATATATCAAGTGACCAAAAGAATCCAATTAGACTTATTGGGAACCTATGAATCCACTAGCATACATCTCCTATGGTGAAGCTAGGGTATGTATACCACCTACATCACCAAAGAGACTGACATTTGGGTGTCTCCTAATTCATAAAAACCTCACCATGACCCTCTTTAATATGTCAAAGGCTTATGCAAACCATATCCATCGTGTCATATCACATGAGCATACATAGTGATTTCCACAAAGATGTACATAGAATGTGTGCTCAACCAATGTAAATAAGAAATGAGCAAGTATGAGGGAGCTAAGAGAGCTCAAAATCAATCCAAGAATAGCCTTATGTAAGGTTTAATGCACCCTTACAAAAAAAACTAACAAGTGTCACGGAACTACCAAGGAGTGATGGTTGTTTCCTTCACAACAGATACCTATTCAAGAAACATGTAAATCCATTGATATGGATGAAAAATAACCTCAAAATTTAACACTCATTGTCAAAGAAGCACAACCCTTCTTGAAGTTCTTGAACTTGTGCAAAGAGAATTATGTACCAAAGAACTTTGAAATGGCTCTAAAATGATGGACAATATGTACTCTAAATCATAGCAAAAGTGTTTTGGACCTTTCCTAGGACCTCACAAATGGCCATTCTAGTAAACCAAAAACTATATTTCTCTTTGCTCCCTCCAACTAAACCTTTGCAACTTTGTAGACACAAAATAGTCTCTAAGAGCTTTTGACAAGCTATAAATCAATCCACTTTGATTGTGGGATGTGTACTAAGCTTTGTACTCAAGAGAGACTAATGTTGTATAGACAAGGTATTTGTGTGTATGTGTACTTATGGTGACATGAATACTCAGAGTATGTAGAGAATATATCAGTGAGCTATAGTGCTCAATACTTATACAACATTATAAAGTAAACAAGGATAAGATTTAACTAAAAATTATCCTTACAACATTACCAATCAAATGAAATACCTAGAATTGAAATCCAAGACTTGAACAAAGAGATATGACTAAGAGAAGCTCTGTTCTTATGTGTAGAGATAAGCTAATAGGGGGTATCTTAGCTAGCTTTGATTACCCAGATTACATCAAGGGGATGCTCATACACTCATGGAAGAAGCCCATGACTTGATCAAATCACACACACACACATACACACACACACACACACACACACATATATATATATATATATATATATATATATATATATATATATATATATATATATATATATATATATATATATATATATATATATATATATATATATATATATATATATATATGTGTGTGTGTGTGTGTATATATATATATATATATATATATATATATATATATATATATATATATATATATATATATATATATATATATATATATATATATATATATATATATATATATATATATATATATATATATATATATATATATATATATATATATATATATATATATATATATATATATATATATATATATATATATATATATATAGTTCATTGTTGGAGTTAGACGTCTGCGGAAGCACGCGAACAACACAAGGAAGAAGAAGAAGCTTGGAGCACAACACACAATACTGAATGTATTACTAGAGAATGTACAAAGATAAGTAGCCCATTAGGGCAGTAGGCATATATACAAGCCAGGGGAAGAAAACCTCCTAAAGAGAGAAAAAAGTGCCCTCACGGTCCTGGTGTGTTCCCACACATCACTACCAAAATATATCAACAAATCCCCCCTAGGAGTGATGCGGTGAACAAGGAGTTGGCACTCATGTATAAGGAAGTGCCAAGCTATGTGGAAATCACTCCACAAAAGGAAGTAAGCCCAAAGCTTTACGGAAAGCTTCAAACTTCTCCCTAGGCAAAGCCTTCGTGAAAAGCTCTGCAATGTTCTCCTACGTGGGCACATATGCCAAGCAGATCTCCCCAACAGAGAACCTCTTCCTGACATAGTGATAATGCACCTCAATGTGCTTAGTGCGAGCATGGAACATACGGTTCCTTGCAACTGCCAATGTGCTCTGACTGTCAGTGAAGATGGTGGTGGCAGAAGTCTGACCAACACCCAAATCAGCCATAAGGCATCTGAGCCACACACACTCAACAATAGCTGTGAAAGCTACCCTATACTCAGCCTCACAACTAGAAGTGGCCACAATAGGCTGCTTCTTGCTCAACCAAGATATACATGAGCTACCAAGCATGAAGCAAAAGCCACTAGTGAACACACGAGTGTCATATCAACCAGCATAATCAGAGTCAGAAAAAGCATGCACATCTGGCAGTAGTGATCCCCCCTTGGGATAAAACAACCCAAGTGGCCGAGTACCAGTCAAGTAGCGAAAGATGCGCTTAACCGCCTGCCAATGCTTGACTCCTAGGCAATGCATAAACCTGCTCATCTGTGAGACAACAAACTGAATATCTGGCCGAGTAATGCATAAGTAAATCAAGCATCCAATAGCTTGTTGATAGAGAACAACATCAAATGCATCTCCAGCATCATGAAGACTCAATCATAAAGTTGTCTCCATAGGAGTGGCAATAGGCTTACAGTCTTCAAGGCCAAAATGCTACAGTAATGTGTCAATATATTTCGTTTGACACAAAGCCATTCCACCATCAACTTGCATAAACTGAATGCCCAAATAGTGATGCAAATGCCCCAAATCAGACATCTCAAATGAGGCATGCAAATCAGCCTTAAAATCAGCAATATGCTTCTCAATAGGACCAGTGAGCAGCATGTCATCGACATAGACAACAATGATCATAAGCACATCATTAACACGCTTAACATATAAGGTGCTTTCAGTTGGACTATTCTCAAAACCATGTGCAATCAGATAGGCATGTATCTTTTCATACCAAGCATGTGGTGCTTGCTTTAAACCATATAATGCCTTCTTTAACCTACACACCTGGTTTTCATGCCCTTTCTGCACAAAGCCACGGGGCTGAAAAGCATACACTTCTTCATGCAAGTCACCATTGAGAAATGTTGTTTAAATGTCCAACTGATGTACATTCCAACCATGATGAGCTGCAAGTGCACAGATGCTCCGAATAGTAGTCATACGGAATGTAGGTGCAAAGGTCTCATCAAAAGCAATGCCTCTTTCCTATGCATAACCCTTTGCAATAAGCCTAGCCTTATACCTGTCAACTGTACCATTCCGTTTACGCTTCAGCTTGTATACCCACTTAGTGCCAATGGCATTCTTGCATGGAGGCAAGTCACGTAAAGACCAAGTACCATTCTTCATTATAGCATCATATTCAGATTGCATAGCAGCCATCCAATTTTCTGAATTTTGTGCTTCATCAAACGAAATAGGCTCATTCTCATCACAGAGCCTAGATGTAGCCATATCATAACAATCTGATGCAAAGGAGGCACTATGAGAGCCTGAACGAGTATGATATGACAGCGGTGCATCTAATTTGTTGTCACGCAAAGTCTGCACCAGCCATTTTGACATAGTTTTTGCCTGCTCAATATCAGCTCTCTCATCAACTAGTGCAGCATGTAAATCTGCATCAAAAATGAAATGATTTGCATCATCACATGAAACCTGCAAAGGCTGAGAAGTTGCCTCATTGGGACCAGCACTAGACTATCCACCTATAAAAAGAGGCAGCAAAGTATCATACATGTCTTTGGAGCTAACAGATGTCTCCTTAGTACATGAAAGCAATGGTTGAATAACATCTTCCACAAAAACAACATCACGGCTAACCAGAATCTGTTTAGTCTATGGATGATACAGACGATAGCCTTTACTTTAAGAATTGTACCCAACAAAAATGCATTTTACTGCTTTATCATCCAATTTTTTGTGATGTTGTTCAGGCACTAATGCATATGCCAAACAACCAAAAACACGCAGATGAGCAACAGATTGCTTGCGATCATGCCAAGCCTCATATGGAGTGATAGATTGCAGTGCTTTAGTGGGACACCTGTTTAGTACATATGCTGCACACATGACAACATCAAGCCAGAAACTATGTTGTAAAGCCTGACTCTTGACATTACACCTCGCCATCTCCATGAGTGACTTGTTCTTTCGTTCAGCAACTCCATTCTGTTGAGATGTATATAGCACTATACACTAGTGTTTTATCCCACGTTCAGCCAAAAATGCATTAAAATCAAAAGACATATATTCCCCCCTCGATCTGAACGGAGGGTGCCCATTTTACATGCTGACATATTTTCAGCCAAAACCAAAAACTATTTCAAGCAAAAACCACATTCAGCCAAAAATGCATTAAAATCAAAAGACATATATTCCCCCCCTCGATCTGAACGGAGGGTGCCCATTTTACATGCTGACAGATTTTCAGCCAAAACCAAAAACTATTTGAACACTTCAGACTTTGCCTTCAATGGATATATCCATGCATGCCTGGAAAAATCATCAATGAAAGTCACGAAGTAAAGTTAATTTCCAAACAAAGGTGTCTACATAGGACCACAAACATCACTATGTACAAGTTGCAATCTCTGAGTAGCCCGAATTGAACCATCTTTTGGAAATGAGAAACGCTGCATTTTGCCCAAAATACAGCCTTCACAAACATGTTTTCCAGGTGCCTCAAGTTTGGGCAAAGAGGACACCATTTTAGATTTCTGTAGGCGTTGCCGAATCATTCACAGATCTTTCATAGTCTATGAGCTTATATAACCCACGACATAAAATGCCAGAAGCAATAATCACATCGCCATTTGACAGATCATGAACTATGCACCTGTCATCAACAAATTTCACAACCAAGCCAATCTTGGCTAATGCAAAAACTGATAACAGGTTCTTCTTGATCCCTGGCACAAATAAAGCATTTGACAAAGTGAAAGAACTACCATCAGCAGTGGTCAAAATGATCTTACCAACTCCCATAACAGGATAAGAGGAGTTGTTGGCGCATGTAACAGTATTCCCTGTAGGGGCAGGCTCAAGTGAAGAGAAGAAACTGCGCTGTGAGGTAATATGTCTGGTCCCCCTACTGTCAAAGTACCAAACATCTGAATCTACTGCAGACATGCACTGCTCATGAGAATATGGGTCAAAACTGCAAACAGTAGTAAATGCCCATTCTTCTTCCTGCACAAGATTAGCAGACTCCGTTTTTGGTGTAGAGGCTTCTGCAACAACCATTCCAACCTCTTTCTTCTTTGCCTCTTTTGCAGCCAGCTTTAGACAGTTCTTTATGATATGATCATTCCCTTTATAGTACTTACAAAACAATTTCTACTTTTCTGATTTTTTCTCATCTTTGTCTTGGTTCGAATGTGCAGCATTTGCAAATTTCTGCTTACTAGTAGAAGAGCTCCATTTTCCTTTGCCCTTCTGACTAGCCAAGAAAGCTTGATCTGCAACTCACATAATGGACCTGTTCTACCTGGACTGATCTTCCTGCAACATAACACAGACTAACTCCTCAAATGACAAGGCATTTGGATTGCCTTTCATCATTAACCGAAGAGTAGAAGAAAAACTCTGATATGAATTAGGAAGACCATTTAGAACGGTCTGCACAAGTGAGCTATCTGATATAACCTCATCAACAGATATCAACTGTTCCTTCAAGTCTTTGATCTTTGTTAGGAAACTGTCCATAGAATCACCTTCATTCATGTGCTCACTCTCCAACTGTTTTCGGAGGTAAGCAACACGAGCCTCATTCCTAGCTTGGTACAATGTGGTAAGTGTATCCCAAGCATCCTTAGCTGTTTTGCAAGAGCGAATATGAGGAATAATGGCATGTTTGATAGACAAAGCTATCAATGCATGTGTCTGGGCATCTCTGCCATCCCAACGAATCTGCTCTATAGTAGGTGCAGCAGAAATCGTAGCACGAACAAGAATATGCAGAATATCACCATCTTCGACACCTTCTGCATCAGCTTCAGTACCTGCAGTTGTAACAGTTGCAGGTGTGATAGGACGTTTTTTGACACCCTGCACAATGTTCCACAATCCTTTTGCAACCAACACATGTCACATCATATAATCCCATAACGGGTAGTTGGTACCATCCAACTTATCCTCAACATCCAACATAGGGAATACATCACTACTTTCAGCTATGGCCGGTGACTAAAATACCTTGATGCAGAAAATTGATTGTATCTCAAAAAGTTGACCAAAACTTCCAAGACGAATTCTACTAGACCTGTAGCAGACTTCAAGAAGCTTATATTGGAGAACAGAAACTGGTATATACCTTTGGCAACAAAAGACAAAATAGTGCACAAGCGTTGCGATAGTGCGTTCGGAGGTCAAAACGAGCTCAGATCGCGATTTTGGCACCACAGAGCGAAGCGGTTTTGATCTCTGAAACACCCTGAGTATGGTCACCAAATTTTGTGCGAATCTAGAACTGCAAACGAAGGAGTGTTGACGGTGCCCTAGATGAAGCGACGACCTGCCCTGATACCAATTGTTGGAGTTAGACGTCTGCAGAAGCATGCGAACAACACAAGGAAGAAGAAGAAGAAGCTTGGAGCACAACACACAATACTGAATGTATTACTAGAGAATGTACAAAGATAAGTAGCCCATTAGGGCAATAGGCGTATATACAAGCCGGGGAAAAAAAAACCTCCTAAAAGTACCCCGGCGGTCCTAGTGTGTTCACACACATCACTACCTAAATATATCAACATTTATGTGATTAATTTGCCACCTAGAATCTACTCGCCTTTTTTTCTTCATGGTACTTGAGTCTTTTAGGTGGTTAGAACTCATGAATAACTTCACTTGACTCAACAAAAAGTGATTAATGTTGTGGCACAAAGTTTAAGTCCCCATTCACATGCTTGATCTTGCCAATTTGAAAATTTCTAACACTCCCCCTAAAGCTCAAATGGTTAATCTCCATTGATCTCATTCATGTTGAGGCTACTTCTTTTATTTGCTTATGTCCATAAATTTTTTCATAATATATACCATCTACTTCTAATGCTGATCTCTTTGGCTAAGACCTTCTTTCTAATGAAATGATAATGTACTTTTATGTGCTTGTGTCTTGCATGGAATGTTGGGTTGCTTGCTAGATGAATGCTTGAATTGTTTTCTGCAAATAATGTGAACTCTTTGAACTCCATATCTAAGTACTTAATTAGCTTCTTGACCCACATGATTTCATGTGTAACAAGGGATAAGGCTTTGTACCTAGCTTCAATAGAAGAGAAAGCAATTTTGGGTTGCTTCTTGGACACTTATGAGATGACTTTTGACTTATCATGAGGACATAGCCAAAGGCATTGCTTCTATCCTGCATTGAGCAATTTATCACTAAATCCTTTAAATTTTAATCCATCTTCATAAGTGTAGAATAACCCTTGGTTCACTAAGTTCTTGATATATCTAATCACTCTTCTAGCTATATTCAAATCAACATAAATTGGTGTATTCAAGAATTGAGATAATACTCCTACAACATAAGCCAAATTTGTTCTTGTGATTTTTGCATAGTTCAAGCTCCCAATTATGTTTCTATGTGCTATAATATCTTCAAGTCATTGTTCTTCACCTACACATAGATTAGTATTTGGTTCTATGGGTTGTCTAAGTGTCTTACATCCACTCATACTAGACTTATACAAAACGTCTAGCAAATACTTTCTTTGTGCTAAGTACACACCATTTGCCACATAGATTATTTCAATCCCTAGAAATTATCTAAGTTTTCCAAGATTGGAGATCTTGAATTTCTTCCCAATCTTGGCCTTGATTAACTAAATACCTTCATCATCACTTCTTGTTATGATTAGGTCATCTACATATATGCATACATAGACAACTTTGTTTCCTTATCTTTTGAGGTATAGAGAAGGGTGGGTCTACATCCCTTGATTGATATCCACACCTGCATAAGTATTCCACAAGCCTCTAATTCCAAGCCCTAGGGACTTTGTTTAGTCCATACATAAATTTCCTAATCTTACACACATAATCTAGTTGCTTGGTATCCTCAAATACTTGAGGTTGTGACATGTAGATTGTTTCCTATAAATCACCATTAATAAAATCCTTGTTTACATCCAATTGATAGATAGGTCATCTTCTTGGATTGGCTATTCCAATGATAGCCCTCATTGTGTTAATCTTGGCAATCGAGATGAAGGTTTCTTCATATTCTATCCCATATGATTGGCCAAATCCCTTGGCCATAAGTCTTGCTTTGTATCTAGCAATTGAACCATAGAATTTTCTTTTAACTTTGTACACACATTTTTTCCCTATTACCTTCATTCCTCCTTTCTTAACTTCAAATTTTTTTGTCCTCCAATGCTTTGTATTCCTCTTCATAGGTGGAGGTTTCTTGATCCTTAATGACCTTAGACATGTATGCATAGTGCCTAGCAATGAAATTGTCATAGATTAACCTTGAAATGTGATGCCTTACTCTAGTTGAATTCCTTTCTTCTCACTTAGGTGGAATGAAACTTCTCTACCTTGGCATTTTGATATCTGCCTTTGATGTAGTCCCTCTTTCTAGCATTAGCTCTTCATCTTCTTCCACTCCATTACCTTCATCATCAAGCTCCACTAGTCTTGCCTTTCCTTTGTGTTGGTTTATTGATTGTTTTTTTGTGGTACTACCCTCCATTGAGAATCCATACTTGAGTTCCTTGGAATTCTTAGAACACTCAATTACAAGCTCTCTTGAATACTATCTACATGTCTTCTTTCTACCTCTTCAATGTCTTCATCCTACAACATAACTTTGGAACTATATCATGGCTTAAACTCATCAAAGTTAACATATCTAGATACCTTGAGCTCCTTTGTAGTTGGGCTGTAACAGCTATATCATTTTTGCTCCTAAAAGTAGCCAATATTCTCACTCTAATTATTACAAGTTTGTAAATGTAACATTGTTGTATTAGATCTTTCATAAAGCTTATTTGATTATCTTCTTTGGTGATTACCAATTCAACATGGTAGATTTTAGTTCATCTATTCAAAAGTTATACGATGGGAGAAATTATCCAACATGGAAATTTTGAATGGAATCATATGTCATGTCTAAATGTCTTTGGGGATTAATAACAGGTAGAGATGTGAAGTCAGTGTTACCAAAAGTGCCTACATAGGCAGATAGAACAAGAGAGCAAGCATGGATTGAAATACACAAAAGAGTTTTATTTATCATATTGCAAACCATTTGGAGTACTATTCTTGGACATATAATAAGTTTGAATACCACTAGAGAAGCTTGGGAGTCTCTCAAAAGATTCTTTGCAAATACCAACAAAGCAAGGCAAACAAAACTTGTTGGTGAATGAAAAAGTGAAGAAGAAGCCATGAAAATCAATAGATGACTATATTCTTGAGGTAAAATCTCTTGTTGAAGCATGAACCTTTATTGATGCATCTCCTTGTGAGGGTATAAATTTTAATAGCATGTTAAATGGTTTGAGAGAAGATGAAAGATGGAAGTTATTTACTACATGTAGCATGACTTGAACGAATATACCATCCTTTGAGGATCTACAAACACTCATGATAAATAAAGAAATCAATATAAAAGGTAGAAATTCTTGCCATTATCAAAGAGGAAGTGAAGGATAAGCTCTCTATACTTCATCAAATAGAGCACAAGTTAGAGGGAATCGGAGAGGAGAAGGAATATTTAGCAGCAATGGAAGTGGAGCTTTTGAAAATACACGAGGTCAGAGAGGAAGGTTTAATGCTACTAGAGGAGGAAGAACAAATCATTAAGGTAAAAAAAATACATTAAATTAGCACGATAAATTTACTTGAAACTATTGTGGTAAAGTTGTCCATAAGCAAATAATCATGTCATTAAGAGCTATCCAAACTGGTTGCTAAAGAGGCAAAGAAAAAGGAGGCCAGAATGGTTATTGCACAGGCCTCTACACCGAAAACAGAGTCTGCTAATCTTGTACAGAATGAAGAATGGGCATTTACTACTGTTTGCAATTTTGACCCATCTTCTCATGAGCAGTGTATGTATGCAGTAGAATCAGATGTTTGATATTTTCATAGTGGGGAAACCAAGCATATTACCTCACAGCATAGTTTCCTCACTTCACTCGAGCCTACCCCTACAGGGAACACTGTCACATGCACCAACAACTCCTCTTATCCTATCATGGGAGTTGGTAAGATCATTCTAACTACTACTGATGGTAGTTCTTTCACTTTGTCAGATGCTTTATTTGTGCTAGTGATCAAGAAGAATCTATTATTAGTTTCGGCTTTAGCCAAGATTGGCTTGGTTGTGAAATTTGTTGATGACAGGAGTACAATTCATGATCTGTCAAATGGGCACGTGATTATTGCTTCCGGCATTTTATGTCGTGGGCTATATAAGCTCATAGACTATGAAAGATCTGTGAATGATTCAACATGTGCAGTACATGATTCTCAGACTATGTCAGATGCAAAGCTTTGGCATGTACGCTTTGGTCATCTAAATTTTGCTAGTTTGCTACGCTTATAGAAATCTGAAATGTTCTCCTCTTTGCCCAAACTTGAGGCACCCAATAAACAGGTATGTGAAGGCTATATTTTGGGCAAAATGCAACATTCCTCCTTCCCAAAAGATGGTTCAGGCTACTCAGAAATTGCAGCTTGTTCATAGTGATGTCTATGGTCCTATGTAGACACCTTATTTTGGGAACTATCTTTACATCGTGACTTTCATCGATGATTTTTTGAGGCATGCATGGGTATATCCATTGAAGGCAAAGTCTGAAGTGTTTATGTGCTTCAAACAGTTTCTGGTTTGGCTGAAAATCTGTCAGCATGTAAAATGGGCACCTCCATTCTGATCGAGGGGGGAATATATATCTTCTAGCTTTAATGCATTTCTAGTTAAACGTGGGATAAAACATCAGTGTACAATGCTATACAGAGCTCAACAGAATGGAGTTGCTGAACAGAAGAACAAGTCACTCATGGAGATGGCGAGGTGTATGGTCAAGAGTTAGGCTTTACTACATAGTGTCTAGCTTGAGGTTGTCATGTGTGCAGCATATGTACTTAATCGGTGTCCCACCAAAGCATTGTAGTCTATCACCCCATATGAGGCTTGGCATGGTTGCAAGCCATCGATTTCTCATCTGCATGTTTTTGGTTGTCTGGCAAATGCATTAGTGCCTAAACAACATTGCTGGAAATTAGATGATAAGGCAATAAAATGTATTTTTGTTGGGTATAGTTTTGAAAGCAAAGGATATCATCTATATCACCCACAAACTAAACGCATTTTGGTTAGCTGTGATGTTTTTGTGGAAGATGCTATTCAGCCTTTACTTTCATGTACAAAGGAGACATCTGTTAGCTTCAAAGACATGTATGACACTTTGCTACATCTTTTTATAGGTGGACAGTCTAGTGCTGGTCCTAATAAGCAACTTCTCAACCATTGCAGATTTCATGTGATGATGCAGATCATTCTATTTTTGATGCAGATTTACATGATGCACTTGTTGATGAGAGAGCTGATATTGAGAAGGCAAAAGCTATGCCAAAATGGCTGGCGCAGACTTTGCGTGAGAGCAAATTAGACGCACCTTTGTCATATCATAATAGTTCATGCTCTCATAGTGCCTCTTTTGCATTAGATTGCTATGCCATTACTGCATCTAGTCTCTGTGATGAGATTGAGCCTATTTCATTTGATGAAGCGCAAAATTTTGAACATTGGATGGCTGCAATGCAATCTGAATATGGTGCTATCATGAAAAATGCTACCTCGTCTTTATGTGACTTGCCTCCTAGCAAGAAGGCCATTGGCACTAAGTGGGTATACAAGGAGAAGCGTAAACCTAATGGAACAGTTGATAGGTATAAGGCTACGATTGTTGCAAAGGGTTATGCTTAGGAAAGAGGCATTGATTTTGATGAGACCTTTGCTCCTACTTGCCAAATGACTACTGTTCATAGCATTTGTGCACTTGCAGCTCATCATGGTTGGAATGTACATCAGTTTGACATTAAAACAACATTTATGAATGGTGACTTGCAAGAAGAAGTGTATGTTTTTCAGCCCCATGGCTTTGTGCACAAAGGGCATGAAAATCAAGTGTGCAGGTTAAAGAAGGCATTATATGGTTTGAAGCAAGCACCACGTGCTTGATATGAAAAGATACATGCCTATCTGATTGCACATGGTTTTGAGAACAATCCAACTGAAAGCACCTTATATGTTAAGCGTGCTAATGATGTGCTTCTGATCATTATTGTGTACATTGATGACATGCTACTCACTGGTCCTCATGAGAAGCATATTGCTGATTTTAAGGCTCACTCAATTTATGCAGGTTGATGGTGGAGTAGTGTTGGGGGCTTCTTTGACAAGAAGGAGTTTGAGGGTTTGTAGGAGAAAATAATAAAGACTAGAAGAGAAAATACACTTTGGAAGCTTCTGCCGTTTGATTACAGTAAGATAATTACAATGGTTGAAGTACAATATAAGCCAAATACTTCTGTGCACAATTACACAGAGAGGGCTCAATTACCAATACCCAATATCCCAAAAGAGACGACAGAGTTCGATGGTGGGTAGGGACAAGTGAATACGAATCTGCAGATCTAAATCGGGTGGAAGAAAAACGCGCATATAATCTCCTGAAGGTGAATTGATTTGGTATGACTGAGAAGCAGACGGAGAAGGAGAACGACGGCGAGGGAGTGGAGGTGGAGAATAGATGGCAGTGGAATCCGATTGAACCGAATAAGTGGGAATGTTGAGAATTGTAGTGGGGAGCGGTGGAGTCAAATCGACAGTGGTTGGGTTTGCAGGCAATGTCGGGATGGTTGGGTTTGCAGGCAATGTCGGGATCTGGTGATCATCAAAAGGGTCCTGATTTTGGGCTGGTAGCAATGGGGCAGGATGAGGGTAATTTGGATTGGTTGTCTGCAGAGCTGAAGGGGTTAGTTCCGAATAATCTTCTTGCGTGGTGGAATCGGCCATAGGGGCTAAGATGAATGAGTTAATGTTAATTGGTTAGCAAAATATGATGGATTTGATGGGGGAGGCGGAGTCGGAGTGATGGTGGAGGGATGTTGGTTGATGTGCGACGCGGAAGGTATGGTGGAGGGGTGGTGGTTGATGGGCAATGCGGTAGGAATCACCGGGTGGGTGATGTGCGATGCTGGTTTATGGGCGATGGTGGATGGATGGTTATGGATTGTGATGGATGGTGGACGGATGCCGTAGGAATGGGGGTCGGCGGGGAAATTGGAGGATGTGCTTTGTGTCAACAATGCATGCGGTGGGGTGGAGTAAAGGGGTGCACGATGGAATATTGCGGGTGCAGGTGCCGGTCAGGGATGCTCAGCGGCGTAGTTGACGGAGTTGAAGGCGGGCAGCGGCGGAGCCATGCGGTGCGGCGGGGTGGGGGAAGGCGGCAGGGCGAAGGGAGGCGGGGAGGGTTGGAGCTCGGAGGGCGGCAGGGCAGAGGGAGGCGGTGTGGGGGCGGAGCTCTGCGGGGTGGCTGGGCGGAGGGAATGGCGGAGATCGGCAGAGGGCGGCGGGCGTTGCGGGCGAGACTGGGCGGGTGTCAGCGGGGCGGTTGGGTGGAGCTTGGCGGAGGATGGCGGAACTCTGCGGGGCGGAGGGAGGCGGAAACGGCGGGGGACGGCAGGGCGGCGGGGCGGCGGGGCGGAGGAAGGTGGTGGAGCTCTACGGGGTGGCTGGGTGGAGGGATGGCGGAGATCGGCGGAGGGTGGCGGGCGTTGCGGGCGGGACTGGGCGGGTGTCGGCGGGGCGGTTGGGTGGAGCCTGGCGGAGGACGGCGGAACTCTGCGGGGCGGAGGGAGGCGGAAACGGCGGGAGACGGCGGGGCGGCGGGGCAGAGGAAGGTGGTGGAGCTTTGCGGGGTGGCGGGGCGGAGGAAGCTGGCGGAGCTCAGCGGATGGCTGCGGAGGTGGGGAAGGTGGGGAAGGCGGGGGCTGGCGGGGCCGGTGGAGGGTGGGGAGGGTAGGTCTAGGCGGAGGCAGGCGCTTATGGCGGGGCGGGGCAGGTCTACGGTGTCTGGGTAAGGATGGGGAGGGAGAGAGTGCGGGGGTCGGAGGGGAAGGGTGGCGGGGCTGCGGGGTTAGCGCAGGTGGAGGTGTCGGTGGGCAAGGTGGGGTTGGCCGAGGCGGGGGTTGGGCTAGGCGGGTCCTACGCGGTAGGGGAAGGGTCGGGAGGGTAGGGGTGAGGGAGGGGGAGTTGGCGGGGTGCAGGAGGAGGAGTTGGCGGGGTGGGGGAGGGGGAGGAGTAGGGGTGGGGGTACTGCGGGGATGGCGGGGCAAGTGATGGTGGAGCGGGGTGGCAGCGGGGTGGGCAGCGCATGGAGAGGATTATGAAGGCCCAAGCTCTGAGATATAGCAGCATTTCTAGCTACATGTCGTCGAAGAAGACGATGGAGATCAACCTGGAAAATGCAATTATGGAAGAGCTCTGGATTTAGCTTAGATGATCCCAATACGTTCGGCAACAGAATTCATAGGATGCTGAAACTCGGCTTGAGCATTGTTGATGATACTGGTGCTGTGGATATCGATGAGGATATGGAGGGGTTGGGTGTTGCTGAGGCTGAGGGCAGCAAGAATGAATGAGGGGTCGCATTATATAGCAAGGAGGAATGAGAGTTCACCTCACAGAAAGGGATGGTTCAACATAAAAGATTGTTTAAAAGAGAGGAGATGCCAACTTCAAACTCATCCATTAAAGAAAATAAATAAAGGAAAGGTCATCTTTTAAAGATTTATTGACGAACTTAGAGCCATGAAAAAAAAAAAATGGGCGCCCAAAATATGCGTTAGCGCTTATTTATTGATTTGAGTGTTTATTGATTAAAGAGTCATTGTCGCCCGAAAAAAATGCGTTAGCTATAATATATTACATGCTAATTTATTGCTTATTATTAAAAGAAAGCCAAAACAACTAGGAAAATGAAAATGCGATTGTTATGACGTTTTATGATAAGATTTGAGTCTGGAAATATTTACTAATGGCAGTGTGTCGCCATTGAGTGTTTCTAATTGCACAGCACCCCAGTGCAGCATCTTCGTAACGCGAAAAGGTCCTTCCCAGTGAGGGATCCATTTCCCTTTGCTTTGAGTAGAAATCTGTGGTCTGTGTAAGAGAGCTAAGTCACCAGGCTTCAATTTATTGTGCCATAGATTTTTGTCATGAATCTCCTTCCTCTGTATCTGAATATTCTCTAGTTGTCTGGAGGCTAAAGTCCTTGATTCCTCTAGCTTGTGCAACGCAGTCACTCGAGTTGGAACTTCTATACCGTTTTTCTCAACCCTTTCCGTTCTGATTGAGCCCTTGATGAACTCAAATGGTTCAATAGGAACAAGACCATAAACGAGTTGAAAAGGAGAATATCCTGTTTCTTTATAGGCTAATCGGTATGCCCATAATGTACCAAGATAAGCCTGTCCCCAAGAAGTGGGCTGTAACATACATTCCTTTCGTAACATTGAAATCAATACTTTATTGGTTGATTCGGCCTGACCATTAGCTCGTGGGTAGTATGCACAAGAAGTCCTATGTAAAATTCGATACCTGTTGAAAATTTCCTGCAGTATCCTATTGACAAAATGAGTACCCTGATCGATACAAATTTCAAGTGGACATCCAAACCTGCAAATGATGTTACTATATAGGAAATCAGCCACAGTTTGTGCAGTGCAGTCAGTGGATGCAATAGCTTTAGCCCATTTTGTCGCATAGTCGGTGGCTATCAGTAAATACTTCTCTCTTTTAGGAACCGCCACAGGGTAGATAGACCCGACAAAGTCTAATCCCCACTTCTCAAATGGTTGCCAAGAAGTGGAAATAATCAAAGGATTATGCCTCTGCTTGGTGGGCTTAGGGCCACACCACTGGCAAACATCACATGTTTTTCTCCATTCATCTGCATCCTTAAATAGTGTAGGCCACCATAGGCCAGCATCCAGTATCCTCTGGCTCATGATATGTCTTGGAAGGTGCCCACCACCTATTCCTTCATGTGCAGAGTGAAGTACTTCCCTCACTTCTTCTTCTTCCAAGCATTTCCTAAACCTGTCATCCCTGCCCTGTCTATATAATTTATCTTCAATGAAGGAATATGGTCTACTCTTGATTAGCAGTCTCTTCCTTTGCACAGCACTAGCCTTTTCTGGATACAGCCCAGTCTTAATTAAATGCTTGATATCATCATACCAAGCTTGAGCTTGTACAGCAAACAGATGAGCATCTGGAAAATCATCATTGATTCCACTGGCTTGTTCCATCTTATTTATTCTGGACAGGTGATCCGCCATAACATTCTCTTTACCTGGTTTATGAATTACAGAGAAATCAAACTCTTGAAATAACAATAACCACCTCCAGATTCTACCAGTGGCCTGTTTTTTAGAGGTTGGTGATCAGTTATAATAACGAATTTCACTCCCAATAAGTAATGCCGGAATTTTTGGACAGCAAAAACCATTGCTAAGGCTTCCCTTTTTGTGGTGCTATAATTCCTTTCAGCCTTAGTCAAAATTCTACTGGCATATTGAATTGGTCTGTCCACCTTAAATTCTTCACTAGGCTGGGTCAAAACTGCCCCCACTGCATAGGCACTGGCATCTACATGTATATGAAAGATCTTTGACCAGTCAGGTGTGATCAAAATAGGAGCAGACACTAACCTTGACCTTAATGTTTGATATGCCTTTTCCTCCTCTTCTTCCCATTTAAAAGGTACTTCTTTGCCTGTTAGTCTAGTCAGAGGTCTGGCTATCTCTGCATACATTTTTATAAACCTTCTATGGTATCCGGTATGCCCCAAGAAACTCTGAATCTCTTTAGGGGATTTAGGTTTAGGCAACTTTAATATAGCTATAATTTTATCTGGATCAGGTGCCATACCTTTGGAAGATACCACATGTCCTAGTAGAGTACCTTGGGTCACCAAAAAGTGGCATTTGTTTGGGTTCAGTTTCATCTGCACCTCTTAAAAACTTGTTTTAATTGAATTAGATGCTTTTCTAAACAATCCCATGGAGTCTCTGTGAGAGTACCTGAAAAAGATGAAAAGTCATCCATGAAGATTCTTAGAGACTCTAGTAGCAATGGTCCAAAAATGAGATTAACTGTTCGGTTGAATGTAGCTGGAGCATTTCTCAATCCAAATGGCATCTTCAAATATACATAAGTTCCCCAAGGGGTACTAAATGCTGTTTTCTCACGATCCCCAAGGTGAATGGATATCTGATTATACCCACTGAATCCATCCATGAAGCTATACAGGGAATGACCAGCTACTTCTTCTATGACCTGTTCAGCAAATGGCATTGGAAATCCATCTGGAATTGTGACCTTATTCAATGACCTAAAATCCACACAGATTCTGATCTTGTTAGTGTTTTTCTTTGGCACAATCACCATGGGAGATAGCCACTCCGAATGTTCTACGGGGATGATAATTCCTGCATCCTCCATTTTCTGAATCTCTAGATAGACAGCTTCAGCATACTTGGGATTTAATCTATAACTTTTGCCTCTCACCGGTTTTGCTCCTTCTATCAAAGGAATTCTGTGTTCTCCATAAATGGAGGGTACTCCTTCTAAATCCTTATAATGCCATGCAAAAACATCTATGTAGTGGTGCAAGAATGCCCTTACCTTTTCAAGGAGCTCTGGGTGGTTCCACAACCAAGTGGCCACCAAAACTGGCCGGTTATTGTTTTGAGCGTCTAATTGTATTTCTTTGATAGGATTTCTCTCTACCAAAGCATCTTCCTGCTCATTTCCTTCCTTATCTTTGTCTTCTAGCTTGTCTTGCATTGCTTCATAAGCAGGGTTGTTTTGGATTTCAATCTGTTCGGCATCAAGTTAATGCCAGAACCACCATCCACAATAACTCCTTGAAATTCATGACCCTTGATAGATACTGTCAGCCTAGGACTTTTATAATCTGTAAGGGGAGCTTCCCCTACAATTTTTCCTTTATGTAAAACAGCAGTCCTTACCACCAAACTGGTAGTGGAAGCTTCATCAATTATCTGCAATAACTCTGACCTGAACTTCCCATCCATCTTTATCAAATAAAAAATGCTAACCTCCTTTTTCATGGACTTGAGTAGTTTTGAAGCCTCTGATTCCTTGAGAGCATGGGCTCTATTAGACTTGTCAAACTCATCCTGAGCCCTTCTGAAGGCATGCCCAATGGCATCACTGGTGCATATGAGATCTTCTTTTTGACTTGAATCTGCACCTGTGTTGCCCTTATATTCAGATGTTTCTCTATTTTGATTTCCTTCCTTAATCTTTGATTCTTGTCCTATGTCTGCTAGAGCCTTCCCTTTGCTTCTTGTCTGCACAGTCAAAGATTCTATTTCTTCTAAATGCACCACCCTGGTAGATGGAGATGGCTCATTAACTAGATCACACTGTTCTTCCTTGTGCACAGAAATCATTTGGATATGGGGCCCTGATGAAGATGCTTGATTCTTAGGGCAACAATTTGTATAATGGTCTCTGGCCTCAGGGCAGTTCCTGCAAGGAGGGGCATTCTCTGGTAGGGTGCACCTACTTTGATAGTGCCCGCGTTCTCCACATCTAAAGCAGATGATTGGCCTCCTAGGTCCATTTCCAAAATTATTCCTTTGTCTAGAATTATAGTTGTTACCTTGGTTTGGTGCAGCAGCCATCACATTTGTGGCAGTTGGGGGTCCTCCTTGAGTCCAGTATGTTGTTGCCGGCATTCCCCTTGCTTGGCATTCATGGGCCTCATGGCCAACTTTCCTGCATAATTGGCAAGTTATACTTAACAAAGGACACTCACTTACTATATGTCCTTGTTTGTTGCACATGGAGCACCAAAGTCCACTCTTGATGCCACCTCCTTTGAGCTCCTGCAACTCCTGTCGTAGCTGAGCCAATTCCTCTGCTTGGGTCTCCTCCTCCTTTTGGAGCTTGAGTGCTTCAATCTCCCTTCTCAACTGAGCCACAACAGTCTCCTCCTCTTTATAGGGCTTATTCCTTTTCAAGCTCTCTAGCTCCCTCCTTAGCTGGATGACCGGATCCTCCATTTCTGTAGCATATGTTGGTTGGGAAGAAGTTGCTCCATACTGGTACCTTATCTGCTCCAAGCGGGTGGCTGTGTTGATGAACTCATCTATGGAGGCAGTAGGTAACACTAGTTCCTTTATTTTGCACTGAGTGGCCACTGGTAGGGGCTTAGCCAACCATTTCTTAATAAAAAAATCGTGTGGTGGATCTGGCAATTTAGCCATTAGTGCTTTGGCCCTGGTCACAAACTCTGGGAACTTTTCTCCTGGACCCAACCTCAAATTCTCTAGTTCTTCTATGATAATCTCCAGAGTTGCCATTCTGGAACTGATTTTTAAATGTATCTTTCATCACATCCCAAGTGGTAAAATGGTTTTCAGCAAACTGGCTGAACCACTTATCCGCTAATCCCTCTAATGTGGCAGGGAAGAGAATCAGAAAGGCATCCTCCCTACCCATTAGGCCTCTAGTCTTACACAGTGCCAAAAACCTTCTAATGTGTTCATCTGGATCCTCCTGAGCTAAGCCTTTGAAAGAAGGAAACTTTATGTTTAATCTAGAGAGTAAAGTTTCCAAGTCTACCTGACCTGCCATGTTTTTGACTGATGATGTTGAAGATAGTGGACTGGAGGACCTTCTAACAACCTTCCTTCGACACGGCTTGTAGGTGACCTTTAAAGTTTGGGACCAGGTTGCGGTCATGAGCAGCTCATAGCCCATTGAATATGAGGCATTTGATAAGAATATTTACCCTTTTGTTTGATGAAGTAGCACTGTGGTTGTGGTTCTGTCGACACTTGATCTATTCTATGCTTTGCACTTGATTTCTCCTAAGCTCAATTCTCCTTCGAGTCCCACCGGGCGTGCCAAATTTTGTTGGGGGCTTCTTTGACAAGAAGGAGTTTGAGGGTTTGTAGGAGAAAATAATAAAGACTAGAAGAGAAAATACACTTTGGAAGCTTCTGCCGTTTGATTACAGTAAGATAATTACAATGGTTGAAGCACAATATAATCCAAATACTTCTGTGCACAAATACACAGAGAGGGCTCAATTACCAATACCCAATATCCCAAGTCTTCTTGCCGCCGGCCTCCTCTGCACCAGACCTCCACCTGCTTCAAGCCTTTCCTTGTGCACACCTTGCACCAAGCTTCCACAAGGGGGATGAGTGAATACCTTCTGTCGGCACTGCAAGGGGAGCTTGAGATCCTTGGGGAGGACTAGCTTAGCACTCTCTGCATAATCCCCTCAGTCACTCTCCATGCACTCTTCACTTCCACTTCTCTGTGTCGCGCACTCGTGTACTTCTCTCTCTTGCTTCACTTAGCCTATGCTCTCTTGCTTCCTCTCTTCGATTGATCCAAGAATGGTCCTTACCTTGATCTTCATGTGTCGATCCCCTATGCGCCTAACTGCAATGCTATCTTGGTGTCCCTTGATGTCCCAAGATTTGTCCTTTCAAGTGGCAATCAACGACTCCTTCTTTTGTCCTGTAGTGACTTTAGACAAAACTCAAAAGATTTAATTGGGGGGGGCACATTTTACTTGTGCATTCGTTGCCGCTTCACATACTTTCACCTTTTCATTTTAAGTCTTCACTTTTGCACCTAAGAGAGGGTTCACCTGAACCTTCCAAAACACTTTAAAACCCACTTTGAACCTTGAGAAAAATTAAAGAGATACTTCTGCAACACTCTCCAATTTAATCTTCAGTTTACCCTTGTCTGTGAACAATTAAAATTCCCCCTTTTTATGAACAATTGGAGGTGCACTACTGGTGCATTTTGACCCTTGATTTCTGACACTTTACTCTTGCCTATGCTTGACTGTTTGCTTTCATCCTGCTCAACAAGTAGCTTTGTGTCAAACGAAATATATTGACATATTATTACAGTGTTTGGCCTTGAAGACTGGAAACCTATTGCCACTCCTATGTAGATAGGTTCACGATTGAGTCTTCATGATGCTTGAGATGCATTTGATGTTGTTCTCTATCAGCATGCTATTGGATGCTTGATTTACTTATGCATTACTCGAACAGATATTCAGTTTACTATCTCACAGATGAGCAAGTTTATGCATTGCCCATGTTTCAAGCATTGGCAGACAGTTAAGTCCATCTTTCGCTACTTGAGTGGTACCCGGCTACTTGGATTGTTTTATCCCAAGGGGGGATTACTACCGCTAGATTTGCATGTTTTTTTTTACTTTGACTGGGCTGGTTGCTATGACACTCATGTGTCCACTAGTGGCTTTTGCTTCATGTTTGGTAGTTCATGTATATCTTGGTTGAACAAGAAGCAGCCTACTGTGGCCACTTCTAGTTGTGAGGCTGAGTATAGGGAAGCTTTCACAACAACTGTTGAGTGTGTGTGGGTCAGACACCTTATGGCTGATTTGGGTGTTGGTTAGTCGTCTGCCACCACCATCTTCACTGACAGTCAGAGTGCATTGGCAGTTGGGAGGATCCCTGTGTTCCATGCTCGCACTAAGCACATTGAGGTGCATTATCATTATGTCAGGGAGAGGTTCTCTGGTGGAGAGATCAGCTTGGCATATGTGCCCACGCAGGAGAACATTGCAAACCTTTTCATGAAGGCTCTGCCTAGGGAGAAGTTTAAAGCTTTCCACAAATCTTTGAGCTTACTTCCTTTTTTGGATTGATTCCACATAGCTTGGCACTTCCTCATACATGAGTGCCAACTCCTTGTTCACCACATCACTCCCACGGGGGATTTGTTGATATATTTAGGTAATGATGTGTGTGAACACTCTAAGACCACCGAGGCACTTTTTTCCCTCTTTAGGAGTTTTTTTCCCCCGGCTTGTATATACGCGTATTGCCCTAATGGGCTACTTATCTTTGTACATTCTAGTGGTAATACATTTAGTATTGTGTGTTGTGCTCCAAGCTTTTTCCTCTTCCTTGTGTTATTCGCATGCTTCCCCAGATGTCTAACTCCAACAATTATTTATTTATTTGTTTTTATTCATAATTTTTTTCATGAACTCGGAGATTACTATTTGAAAAATTTTTACCAAGCAACAATATTCTTCCTACATCACATGATGAAATGAAAAAGATAATAAAAAATCTTGGTATAGATTATAATTGTATACATACATGTCCTAATGATTGTATTTTATATAGAGGTGAGTATGTAGACTCTTTGACATGTCCAAAATATCAATCTCTTTGATATAAGGATGAAGAGGTTAAAATTCCAAAAAAGGTATTGAGACATTTTCCATTAGCTCCATGAATTAAACATATGTTTCAAAGTCCTAAATTATAAATATTTTGACATGGGGATTTGGTCATAAAAGTACTAATGGGTAATGAGAATTCTAGCAGATAGTGCAACTCTTCAACATATTGATTCTAGATGGCCTGGTTTTGCACAAGATCCACACAATCTAAAGTTAAGTGTTGCATTGGGTGGGGTTAATCCATTTTTGATGAAATATAGTAAATGGTCAACATGGCTAGTGCTAGTCATCAATTACAATCTCCCACCATACCTTAGCATTAAAAAAGAATATTTAATGCTTTCACTTTTAATCCCAAAGAAAAAAGTTAAAAATATGAATGTATATCTTGATCCTCTCATTGATGATCTCTAAGAATTATGGAGAGGTATCAATGTCATTGATATATCAAAAAGCATTAACCAAAACATTATGTTTCGTGGGATTGTGGCTTGGACTACACACAATTTTCTAGGATATGGTGTCTATTCAGGTAATGATATAATTTTTATAAAATATATATACATTTGTATGTGAGTTAATCTAATTATATTTTTATGATTTTCATGCATGCAAGAATATCTAATAAGGGATATAAGGCTTGTCCTTACTATGGTGATTGATTGAGATCAATTTATAGTAAGAATCTCAACAAAAGTATTTATCTTTGACATCGACGGTTTTTACCTGACGAGCATCCATTACGATGCAAAAGAGAAGCGATACATTTTAATGGAAAGATTGAAATAGGTTAGTGCCCAAAACTAATGATGCCTATGGATTGGTATGGAAAATGGACAGATAGACCTCTTATAGATCCACAATCCAAAATCATTAGTGACAATGAAGATGATGAGAATGTGAAGATTAGAGGTAAAGGAAAATTGTCACTAGTAGAGAATATATCAATATTGTATTCTTTGGAGTATTAGAGAGAGTTAAAGATATGTCATCTTCTTAATCCTATGCATATATTCAAGAATATTGATAATTCATTATAGCAGCATCTTCTTGGATTAAAATACACAACAACATCAAGAAATGATTTAAAGGACCAAAAATCAAAACCAAAATTATGAACAATTTTTGATAAAAATCAATAGGAAATAACTTATGAACCTGCTGCTTGGATACTTATGACAAAGAAGACACAAACTATCAACAATAGGATTCAATCGATTTGAACACATATAGGATATGGAGCATCTTTCCAAAACATGTTTACTTTAGGTAATATGAGTTTATCTTGGTTAAAGACACATGATTGGCATACCTTTGTGAAGCACATTTTACCTCTTGTTATCGATGGATATGCAACAAAAGGAGTATGGAATGTGATCTATCGTTTTGGATTGCTTGTAAAGTAATTATCATACTTTGATGTTTAAATTATAAGACTATTTGATATCTTTTGTTTGTGAATTAATTTCTTTATAATTTAATTTATGAATGATAATAGGTGGATTACATAAAAAAAGATTGACAAAGACTTGATTCCACAAAAGAAACGTGCATGCAAGGAGCTACTATGTCTGATGGAGAAAGAGCTTCCAACATCATTTTTTGATATTCAAGTTCATTTATTCATCCATCTTGTGGATGAAATAGAGATTGTAGGAGTTGTAAACACTCGATAGATGTTTTGGATCAAGTGATTTATGGGCATACTAAAAGGTTATGTGCATTAAAGAACAAAACGAGAAGGATCTATGGCAAAGGGATGGATGCTTGAGGAATGCATGTCCTATGTGAGTGAATATCTTGAAAGAGTTCATGAAGAAGCTCCATATGCATGGACTAACGATTCTTCTTCAAAATTAATAGATGAGCTATTATCAAGTAAGGGAGTTCCATTTCCATTTACGTTGAAAGAAAAAAGTCATATTTTCTACTTTTATTGCATATAATAGCGAATGCATGCAAGCATTTCTTAATGAGTATGAATAGGAACTTCAACATCTCTAAAGTAAAAGATAAAGAAACAAAAGATATAAACATAATCTTGATAGTAATGGGAATACATATTTATCTTGTTTCATAGATTGGCTATATACTCATGCAACAAGCCAATGCAAATAATGAATGAATCTCAAATGAGCAGAGGGAGTCGATGATAGGTTGTGAATGAAACATAATTTGATTTTGCTAATATTCTATTTTTGCACTTATATGTATATTATCTTCTCTTCTAATAATTTATTTTTATTGCAAGCCCAAATGTTCATTAATATGTGGGATTATGGATAACATATTAGAATCAAAATTATTGATTCTTTGTGTAAAACAGAGGATTCTAGCATTTTTCTAGGCTTTCAAACAAACTATCATGTGCTAGTTCAAAAGATACAAACTTTATAAATAGCAAACTTGGCTACGTAGGAACCAATGTTGGTATCTACGAAATATCGTTTGTATCTTTAAATAGATATAAAAAATTATATTTTTTATGATATAGGTTATTATTTATTAAAGAACATAATAACATTTTTTGTTTTTTTATATTTTGATAGGTTATTTTGAAGGTTGATTGGTTTTGAGCCGAGTATAAAGGTAATAAGTTCACATTGAGAAGGGAATTATCTTGGTTTTGGGTAATGGGCTCTTTGAAAACAATGTGATTAACTAGAGAACTGTATATTCTTCCAAAGTATATTGAACAAGCATTTTTTTATAAAAACCTTTATGCTCATCCTTGGTGGCAAGTCATTCATGTTCAACCTAGAGGTCGGTCATTATTTGACAACTTTATTATTAGAGAGATCGACGAAAGTCTTGTGATGATTCATCATCATATATTGATATACCGACATCTCATAGAGAAATTAGAATCATTCTACATGGTATCAATAATAATCTACTTGATGAGAATGATAATAATCTATGTGTTGATTCTTCAGATGATAAAGAGGAACCACTAGAAATCGATATGTCAATCAATGGATGATGTCATTTATGAGAACACAGAATTAACAATAGAAGAAATAACAAAAATCAATAAAGATAATGAAGATGAGACATGTCATGTCCTAAGAAGACATTTGTTAGCTCCAAAGATATGTATGACACTTTGCTGCCTCTTTTTATAGGTGGAGAATTAAGTGCTTGTCTGAATGAGGCAATGTTTGAGCCTTTACATGTTCTATATAATGGTGTAGATCATTCCATTTTTGGTGTAGATTTTCATGATGCACTTGTTGATGAGAGGGATGATATAGAGGAGGCAAAAACTATGCTTAAATGGTTGGTGCATACTTTGAGAGATAGAAAATTAGAAACATCTCTATCATATCACATTCATTCATGCTCTCATAGTGCTTTCTTTGCAACATATTGCTATGCAATGGTTGCCTCGTCTTTGTGATGAGAATGAGCTTGTTTCTTTTGATAAAGCACAAAATTCAGAAATTTAGATGACTACTATGCAATCACAATATGATGCTATTATGAACCCATTGGCACTAAATTGGTATACAAGATGAAATGTAACTTGATGGAATAGTTGACAAGTATAAGGCTAGGTTTTTTGCAAAAGGCTATGCTCAAGAAAGAATCATTGATTTTGATAAGACCTTTGCACCCACATGCCGAATGACTACCGTATATAGCATCTGTGCACTTGTAAGTCATCATGGTTGGAATAAACATTAGATGGACATAAAACCTACATTTCTAGATGATTAATTACATGAAAAAGTGTATCTATTTCAACCTTGTGGTTTGGTGCAGACAGGGCATGAAAACAAAGTGTGCAGGTTGAAAAAGATATTATATGGTTTGAAGCAAGCACCACATGTTTGGTATGAAAAGATGCATGCCCACTTGATTGCACATGGTTTTGAGAATAGTCCAAATAAAAGAACCTTATATGTTAAACGTGTAGATGATGTACTCCTAATCATTGTGTATGTTGATGACATTCTAGCCACTAGTCCTAATGAGAAGCATATTACTGAATTTAAGGCTGATTTGCGTGCCTCTTTTGAGATGTTACATTTGGGGCATTTGCATCATCATTATTTGGGCATTCAATCTATGCAAGTTGATGGGGGGGATAACTTTGTGTCAAACAAAATATATTGACACATTATTGTAATGTTTTGGTCTTGAAGATTGCAAACCTATTGCCACTCCTATGGAAATAGTGTTACAATTGAGTCTTCATGATACTGGAGATGCATTTGACATTGTTCTCTATCAGTAGGCTATTGGTTGCTTGATTTACTTATGCATAACTCATACTAATATTCAGTTTGCTATCTCTCATATGAGCAGGTTCATGCATTGCCCAAGTGTGAAGCTTTGACAGGCGATGAAGTACATCTTTTGCTACTTGAGTGGTGCCCAACTGCTTGGAGTGTTTTATCCCAAGGGGGGATCATTATCACCAGATTCACATGTTTTTTTGACTTAGACTAGGCTACTTGCTATGAAACTCATGTGTGCACTAGTGGTTTTTGCTTCATGCTTAATAGCTCATGTATATCTTGGTTGAGAAAAAAACAGCCTATTGTGGCCACTTTTAGTTGTGAGGCTGATTATAGGGCAACTTTCACAATGATTGCTGAATGTGTGTGGTTCACACACTTTTTGGATGATTTGGGTGTTCATTAGTCTTTTGCCATCACCATCTTCACTAGTAGTCAGAGCACATTGTCAATTGCTAGGAACCTTGTATTTCATGCTCACACAAAGCACATTGAGGTGCACTATCATTATGTTAGGGAGAGATTCTCTACTAGAGAGATCCTCTGTTGGAGAGATCCTCTGCTGGAGAGATCAGTTTGGCATGTGTCCACATAAGAGAATGTTGTAGACCTTTTCACAAAGGCTATGCCTAGGGAGAAATTTGAGGCTTTTTGCAAAGCTTTGGGCTTACTTCCTTTTGTGGATTGATCTCTTTCCACCTATCTTGACACTTCCTTATACGTGAGTGCCAACTGCTTGTTCATTGCATCACTCCCAAGGGGGATTTGTTGGTATCTTTTGGTAGTGATGTGTTGATCACACTTAGGACGACTGAGTCATTTTTTCTCTCTTTAGGAGGTTTTTTTCCCTGGCTTGTATATATGCTTATAACCCTAATGGGTGAATGATCTTTGCACATTTACTTGGTAATTCATTTAGTGTTGTGTTATGCTCCAAGCTTCTTCTTCTTCCTTGTGTTGTTTGTGTGCTTGCATAGACCTCAAAATCCAACAACTAAGTACTCAAAGGATGCACAAAAAACATGAATCTTTTATCAACACCCAAATTACAATTAATAGGGTGCATTCACCAACAAGCTCAATCCATCATAATTTATTACAAGTCTATTCTTTATGTCAAAAACCCCTTTCACATTTCCACACACTATTTATGTGTTAGCTTCACCTATGTATGGGTGAAGTTATGAGTTTATGGATATATTTCCTTAAAATTGGAAATTCATAGTACGAATGAGTTTTATTATTATGTCAATCATATAGGTAGATAACTAGATACTATTTTAGATGGTTGCGTTAGCAAAAAACATAATTCAATCACAATTGGTGCATATTTGAGTGTTGGTAGTAGAACATTTCAAAGTCTAGAATTTTCCCTATCCCATGCTAATTGATGGCATGTACAAATGCCATCAAGCCCACTTTAATATTTTATGTGGCATTACGGTCTACTATCCGACCTTTGAACCACATATTCTCACCACCCACACAACCACCACAATCACCTCTTTCTCCACTTGTGAAACTTCCTCCTCTTACTTTAGTGTTTCTCCTAAACCTTTCTCTATTCCATTCCCCACTTAAACTTTCCTTTCGCTGTTCACATCTTCTAATGACTATCAAATGAAGAAGAAACTTTCTTTTCTTCAACCATTATTTCTTTTCCATTACCAATCCTTGAGGCATTAAATGTTCCCACAATTACATGCAATAGAACACAAACAAACAATCAACAAACCTTGGAATTTAAGAAATTCCATAAATATGGGCAAGGCCAATTTCAACTCATCATTTGAAGCTAATTCTTAAAATCTTGTTGAGGTCCAAAAGAATAATAAATGAGCTCAAATTAGTGCAAAATATAATTGAGAAAGATAAAACAAAAAAATAATTTGTATTAGGCTTACAAAGTGAAAAAGCTAGAACAAAGAATGTCTTGGAAATCTTTATAAGAGAAGAAATATGAGTCCATGTCTCCCATAAGGAAAATCATGTGCTTGAAATCCAGGTTCATATTTTAAAATAGAACAATTTAACTTGTAAAGGAGAGCACCATATTTGAACAAGACTTGACAATGGATAACAATAAAGTAAAGCCCCTCATTGGACAAAACAATAGTTAATTCAAAACTTGTTATCTCACCAATTTTTAGACTTCGTACCTATTGACCTATAAACACAATATCTTCAAATGAATTACACTTATGGAAATAATTGACTGAAGTATGAAAAAAGTGACGAATGATAAAGCATAATAGGAAGCATAGAACTTGAAAGTAAAACTTGACGCAAATAAGGATTACTAAAGACTTTCAAGCCCGAGTAGAGTTAACAAAAACATAATGACATAGTGACAAAGGATTCAATAAAATAGAAACAAATATTTCATCTCCCTTCTATCAAATGTAAAGAAGAATTTTTGCAAATGAAAATTACAATCAAAATTCAAGATAATCAACTCGATACTATTCATTTTATTTCATCCAATGATCACAAAAAATTATGTGGAGCCTATTCTTAGTAGTAAACTACTATCTACTTAAGAGACAAGGTTAAAATAGGACAATTCAATGATTGTATCTGCCAATGAAACTACCAACAACAATTTCAACTATGTATAATCATGCCAAATGACATGTGTGCTTAATTAAATTGAATTATCTTAATCATGAAGGAAGAGATAGGTAATGAATATATGAATTACTAATCTTAATATGATGTTTTGAAGATCACTCTAAAACCAAATTTGTATCCAAAAGAATATATTCCATTGCATCTGAGAGATGAATACTTTAAAAGATATGTTCAAGGATCTGATAACAACTTACTATATGAAGTCAAGAACTTCGAACATCCACCTTTGATTATTTGAACATGTTAAACTAGAGAGGAGGGATATTCTCCTAGAAGATCCATATTTACATTTGGAATAACTTTACTTCAAAAAGTATCGTGTTGGAAGAGGGTTTCTCTCCAAGAAACACAAAACATGGCAACTTTTGGTGAGACCATATTTAAACCATCCACCAAAAATCGTAGATACCCAAACATGTAGTATATGATCGTTATTGTTGAGGTAATTTAAGAATAATTGAGGCATTTTCATGATCTCATCATAAAAACGATGCTTCCATGATTCAATATGATGGATGTCTACCAAAATTGTTTTGATAGTGTACAATATTTTGAACCCAAGATGAAATGGTTCAAGATAGATGCCCCATGTTCATATTGAAGCATACAAGTGGACAATGGTTGATGATTTTCTACTAATGCCTCATTTGGTATTGTTATAATGTACACAAACATTGAGAAACCATTCTCATTGGTTCAAGGGAGCAAGACGGATGAAAAAAGAAGGAGAAAATAGAATCAAGGTCATCTGAAAAACTTGAGCACATGAGACCCAAAGATTTTGTAAAGCATATTGTAGGACCCACGTCTCTAATCATCATGGGAATATACATATATGGGTATCATATATACATGGGTATTTCATGGGAATAGAAATGTACATCTCCTTGAGATCACTGAGGAACATGTCATGAACATAAACAACAGTCATTAGAAGCATGTCATTCACACTTCACACATACAAGTTTTCAATTTGGACTAATTTGAAATCTGTAAGCTAAAAAATAGGCACATATTGTCTTCAAAGCAATAGCATGCAAATTGTGAGTACAAAATGTAGTCTTGATGTCAAAATAATATAGATTCCAACCATTGTGAGTAGCAATTGCACAAATGCTATGAAGGGTTATCCTCATTCAAAATATAGTCTTGATGTCATAGGTTGCAAAGGGTCCAATTGCACAAATGAGTTGTCATAGGTTGCAAAAGGTCCAATTGCACAAATACTATGAAGAGTTATCCTCATTCAAAACAAGTACCATTTCTCATAACGATGGTGAATACTTGATTTTTTTTAGTTTTAGTGCTTCATCAAAGGGAACAAGCATATTCTCATGACAAAGGCTTACAATGGCCATTGCATAACAAATAGATGCAAAGAAACCACCACAAGAGCTTTAGTGAGTACAATAAAACAAAGATGCATCTAACTTATTTGTCCCTTAAATTCTATACCAAACATTTTAATATACATTTTTCCACATCAATATTTCCCTCATTCATAATCACACTATGAATATCTGCACCATACATGGAATTATCTATATCCTCACTTAAAACTTGCATAGGTTGAGAGTTGTCTCACTAGGAGACAAATTTGATTGCCCACTTGTGAAAAGAGGCAACCAAGGGCCTTTTGCATGCTAACTCATTCAAGTTTCCTTACTACATGAAACTAGACATTGAAGTACATCCTCCACAAAAATTAGTCTTTGCTAACTATGCGTGGGCGATACAAATGATTACCTTTTCTCTTGCAATTGTACAAACGAAAAATACAGTTTACAACCTTATAATTTAATCTCTTGTGTTGTTTCCCATGCACTAACGCATATGTTAATAAACCAAAACGTGCAAATAAACAACAAATGGCGTGCAACCATGTAGTGCCTCATAAGAAGTGATAGAATGTAATGCCTTAGTAGTCATATGCTCATCCCCCAAATGTTTCAAAGCTAAGTAATATGAAGCTCATTTCTTGCCTTATATAATATCACGTGTATCCAAACATTCTTGGCTATTCTGCATGAGCAAATATGACGTCTAATGGCACACTTGAAAGACAAAACATACAAGGCATATGGTTATGCATTTATACCATCACCTACATCAACTACAATTTAAATATACGTGACTACAACAACATGCATTTCAACACCATGCATAATATTCCACAATCCCTTTGCAAACCATACATGATGCACCACATATGTCCAAAAAGAATGCTTGAAACCATCAAGTTATCCTTATACAACATGTGACATACATCATTGTTCTTTACGATTGCCAATGATTGTATCCCAATTCTAAAAATTGCTTATTTCTCAAAAAAGTTGAACATAAGTACTTACGGAGCTCCACTACAGTACTTATGAGCTCCACTACACCTTTAGCAAAGTCCACATATCTTATATTGCAAAAAAAAAAAATCTTAGCAAAAAAGACATAAAAGGATAAAATCATCTACACAATCCTTGTGACTAAATGAGCTCAATCCATTTTGGGGTTGCATATAGCTCCTAACAATGCTCACAAAGTGTAGTACTGACCTGAGAAAGTGAGCAAGGATATGTTGATGACATGTCTCAAAAGACTAAATGAGCTCAATCCATTTTTGGGTTGCATATATCACCCTAACAATGCTCACAAAGTGTAGTAGTGACCTGAGAAAGTGAGCACCGATATGTTGATGACATGTCTCAAGAAGCAATGACCTAATGTGATACTAAATGTTGCACTTTGAGAAAGTCACAACAAACAGAAGCCACAAAAAAAACCCCTAAAGAAGAAGAGAAGTACCTTCGTAATCCTAAATGTGTTAACACTCAATTACTAATATATACTAATAGATCCTCCTTTTGAAAAATAAAGGGAGACAATCAAAATGGAAGGATGAGAAGAGTATGCTTTACGTGATTTATAGTGCTTGCTAAACTTTAAGAATTTCGTACACCATCAACTAAAGCTACCAAAAAACTACTCACCAATCCCAAAAACGTCATGTTGTAGAGAAAAAGCATTCACAAAAAAATAATTTTTAAAGATTAAATCAATTAGAACAAGAATCAAGAATTGATTAAAAAATCAAAGAGGTGAAATGTGTGTAGAAAACGTCAAATGACAAATGACCTTTGTATCATGGGAGGATGGAGAGAGCTCGAAAGATAGACTTGAATCATGTTTTTGGTGAAGGTTTATGGAACCAACAATCAGTAAATTTCCCGTATAGGTATGCACACCAATGTACGAATAGAACGCTAGTTTCAGGTGAATTTTCCGCTAAAAATTAAAGAATCAATGTATTGGTTATTTTGTTCAAGTGTCTAGTATGAGTACTCGGTAAACATTTTTATTTGCACATTCTTATACTTCGTTTGCAAGCGATAGAGAATCATCAAGCCTAGTAGCTTGACATGTTTAATTACATGTTTAATTAGTTCCAATGATTCAAAAAAGAACGAAAATTTCATATGCTTCTCCACTCTCTTATGCACATATCTTGGTTATCGCCAACTTTTATCTTTCACTGTTCGCATCGCTCCGATTGACATTCCAAATTGTTTTTGTCAGTCACTGCACTATAGTAAGCCTTGTATATTTGTTCCATATGATAATTCTTATACTGTGAATAAATCCATACATTAAGTACCAATGGCAAAAGTAAGACCTCTCGCAACAGTTATGGAAAGGTAGTAACACACACAGTAGGAACTCACAAAAATCAAGGGCCCAAAACTCAGTTTCTAGATGCCATTAGAAATTCTTTGCGCACATGTTCTTTTCCAAACTTCTTTGTTCATTTCAGGTGGTAATCATAGTTTCACCTCATACGAGTAGAACCGTGAAGGATGTTTTTTTGTATATGAACTATATGGAATATGATAGCATATACAGAATCATGGAAATTGGAAACGCTACAACACGAGCGCAACACTTTCTTTTGTTATGGATTATGTTAGCATATACAGAATCATGGAAATTGGAAATGCTATATACAGAATACTATATGGAATTTGTTAGCATATTCAGAATCATGGAAACTGGAAACACTATAACCAGAGCGCAACACTCTCTCTTTTGATACAAACATACAGAACAAAATTAACCAGAGCGTGAAGGATGTTTTTTTGTATATGAACTATATGGAATATGATAGCATATACAGAATCATGGAAATTGGAAACGCTACAACACGAGCGCAACATTTTCTTTTGTTATGGATTATGTTAGCATATACAGAATCATGGAAATTGGAAATGCTATATACAGAATACTATATGGAATTTGTTAGCATATTCAGAATCATGGAAACTGGAAATGCTATAACCAGAGCGCAACACTCTCTCTTTTTGATACAAACATACAGAACAAAATTAGCCATCCTTCCCAGCCCTGAAAGAAGGAAAAGATGAAAGAAAGGCTGGCAGGGGCTCCGTGACCCCCCAACAAAAAAAAAAAAAAAGAAAAATGAATGGGCTCTTTGGAAAATATAACTCACTCTATAGAGATCCTGACATTATAAGAATAACAAGAATGGCGGTACGCAGCCTAGACACCGAAATTCAGAATGGCAGACTTGAAAACGGCAGCGAAACTCTCCAGCAAGTCAGATTCATCGGTTTTATAATTTACTGTGCACTTTCTCGCTGTGACGTTAATGATGCACTCAACCAGAAAATAGCCCAGACCAGTTGATGCATTGGACTTCTGTGCGAAAAAGAAAAACTTAAAATTCGGAGCCTGTCCTCCAGAAGCAATGCAATGAATCAAATGTGTTTGCATGTGCTTTAGAAGAGGCTGTGGTCCAGTTAGATTTGCCGCTGCCTGAGATGACAATCCATAGTCCTGAGAGAATCCAGAAGCCGAATGAGCATACACAATGAAAACATCGTATGAGAATCCAATAATACCAACATAAAAAACATGTCAAAAGATAAAATTACCTCAGTAGATGCTACTGGAAGTTGTCTCCATTTCTGTTGAAATGCCCCTGGGTTGAGGGCTGGCTTGGCATTTAGGACAAGTGAAGGTTGTGCCAAAGTGGACTCTGGTGAATTTGTACTTAAACTCAATCCAAGGAGATCATCGATAGCGAAGCTAGCTGTTGGAAGAGATGATGCTGCTGGAGGAACAGTGAATGATCCCAGCCCATCGATTAATGAATTGCTGGGTGCAACGTAAGATGAAGAGCCATTACTAACCAAATTTCCTCTTGTGTCTTCCTTTTCAGACGCACTTAACAGCAAATCATTATCATTGGCATCAACAGACTGGCTTGCAAGCATTGTTTCTGATGACTCTGTTACAGATGCATTTGTAGATGTATCATCTGAGAATTCAAATGCGCCACGGTGCTCCTTGTCAAGAAACATGTATGAAGGCTGCCCAGAAGTCATTAATGTGAGTTACATGTGCACGAGACAATGAGATTCCTACATATATTATTGTAGCATGGCACCATACATCCACAGTGCACACACAACCTTTCATGCATCAAATTACTACCTTCCAGCATGGATCCATACATCCAGAAATAAAGTGTGTAACCACAAAACCACTTTTTTGACCTATTCAAGTGCTATATTTAAAACATGTAGACACACAAGGGCTGCCCAATTACAGTGCATCACATTGGCACTAGATTTTCTGTCACATGCACCACAACCATATTCCTAAAGGTAGATTGTAAAATTGCAGGGCTGCCCAATTACAGTGTGTCACGTTGGCACTAGATTTTCTGTCACATGTACCA
Source organism: Ceratopteris richardii (assembly GCA_020310875.1). Classification (NCBI taxonomy): domain Eukaryota; kingdom Viridiplantae; phylum Streptophyta; class Polypodiopsida; order Polypodiales; family Pteridaceae; genus Ceratopteris; species Ceratopteris richardii. The sequence goes on along the minus strand of CM035418.1, from coordinate 29,099,462 downwards.
CAATCATACTCCTATGGGTAGATTGTAAAATTGCATAACAACATATTTGAAAATAATATCAATTCTTACCTATCAAAATGGTAACAATATCGATTCTCACCTATCAAAATCTTTTATATGCGATGTGTAAATAGGATGTATTCAATTTTCATGCTAAGGTATGTAAAGTAATCTGAATGCCAGATATACCATACATACAATAATGTCAGCAACATCATATTGGAAACATCATATCATGTTGTCCAAAATGCAAAATGTCTAATACAAAAAGAAAATCTGGACAAATGAGTGATAAGAACACATGGAAAATATTACCAGCAGAAAAGTGGCCATGTTCTTTGGCTTGGGCTTCATTGGCTTCTTCTTGTGGGATTCACAAACCTTGATTGGTGTTCTCTAAAAATTTTCTGTAGGCTCCCTAGTATGATCGCTAATGTCAAACCCTTGCCAATGAACAAGGCATTCCAATCTTCCTCACGGGATTCTTGAACTAAAACATGCTCAACTTCGGGTTCTTCATTATGTTCATTCCTGTTAGTTGATGGAATGGGTCTCTCCCCCCTTACAGAGAAATCTACTATGGTTCGAACATGAACACAGAGAAAACTGGATGTATTCTCATGGTACTTGGCAACTCGATTAATCTCGGCTAGGATGGTAAAAGGATGGAATCTCTAATGGTTTAGCATTACACAGAGCCTTGAAGACAATAATTTATTTTTGAGTAACCACACTTTATCACCAACATGGTAAGATGGATTCTGAATGTGATATTGATCCGCATGTTGCTTATATTGTTCTTGAGATCAATGAATCTCTTTCTTGGGTTCTTGATGAAAATCCATGAGGTAATGAGATTTATCTTTGGCAGCTAGGTTTTTCACAAGATTTGGAAGTTATATATCCAACCTTAGTTTGCAAAGAAGGGAGTTTGCTAGATAGATGTATGGATGCTATTGTTATAGGCAAATCGTGCGAATGATAAAAGCTCAAACCAATCATCTTGATGATAGTTGATCATGGAACGAAGGTACTTCTCTAGAACTTGATTCAATCATTCTTTTTTGCCATCCGTATGTCCTTAGTTGACTTTGGTTACGGCATGAGCCCTAATTTTTAGTTTCATAAAGTGATATAGTGAGCTTGAAGATAGGCTTCTCATTGAACTACTGCATGTGTAGCATGCACCACTAAAGGAAACTTGCTAGCGATCTAGCAACTCTTCATGGAAGATTTCATATATACAGGAAAACCCATGTGTACATTCATTCTGAGAAGAATGGACTCAGTACACGTTGGTAACCGTGAAGGCCATGTTAAGAGAGCATGATCATGCACCTCTTCTAGGGCACGGTGATCATGGATGGCATAGCCATCGGAATATCCATGTAGACACAACATAGATGGAGATTGATCAGGTGGACGATGTTGCCCTTGTTGGTAGCCCTCCTAGTGCTTTCCCTGTGTTGATAGCTCTTTGGGTTTTGACCTCAGTTATGTTTTATGTTTCTCTTCCATTTTGACTTTTGATTTTTCAGTCAGTGGATCACTACTGTTGTACATAGTTTGTCTCATAGGCCAACTTTGGCCTTTAGTAGACGTTAATATAACTCTCTCTCTCTCTCTCTCTCTCTCTCTCTCTCTCTCTCTCTCTCTCTCTCTCTCCCTCCCTCTCTCTCTCCCTCCCTCCCTCCCTCCCTCCCTCCCTCCCTCCCTCCCTCCCTCTCTCTCTCTCTCTCTCTCTCTCTCTCTCTCTCTCTCTCTCTCTCACACACACACACACACACATGTACATTCATTTCATGTATGTGAGTGCAGGCAGATCTCAAAAAGGCATATTAACAGCCACATAATATCTTAATAGTCAAAACAGGTCTTCAGCTGAGAATATGTTCACCTGCTGATATACAACTGCTAGAGTGTTGAACTCATCAAAGATCCTGTCTTTGATTTCACTACTTTGTGTGTCTGCAAACACTGATACTGCTTGCTTTGGAGGATTGATCACACGCTCTGCTGTTTCTACTCCATGTTGCAAAAGCCTGTAATAGAGTAGCCCCCTGTCATGAACATCCTGGTACACAAGAGTTCATAGGAGATGAGCACTCTCAAAGATGATGAGGGAAGCGCCTTGTTTGAAACTCATTCAAGCATTTACCAGAACATCCACAAATACATAGACATATGTCATCACTGAAAGATGAACACACATGCACACGCACGCGCACAAACACACACACACACACACACACACACACATATATATATATATATATATATATATATATATATATATATATATATATATATATATATATATATATATATATATATATATATATATATATATATATATATATATATATATATATATATATATATATATATATATAGATAGATAGATACATACATACCTATATGCATGCATGCATGCATATATATATATATATATATATATATATATATATATATATATATATATATATATATATATATATATATATATATATATATATATATGTGTGTGTGTGTGTGTGTGTGTGTGTGTGTGTGTGTGTGTGTGTGTGTGTGTGTGTGCGCGCGCGTGCGCGTAGTTATTTTCAGACATATATGGAAGAAATATATGCGGCAATTTCTCATTGATTCCAGTTGAGGACAAATCCATAGCAATTTCATATTGTGTTTATGCAAATTCACTCTCATATACTCTCCTCCATTGTACTCATACATATATACTACACCTTAAGCTATAGTAGCCAACAAAATTCTGATCTTTAATATTGTATTATTGTATATCTAATCCTCAAATTTTCAGTATTTTTTGTGCTAGACGTATGATATCATGCATGATATTTTTGAAAAGATTCCATACTTATGTGTGTGTGTATAGACATACACACACATACATACATGCAAACATACACACATACATACATGCAAACATACACACACATACATACATGCAAACATACACACACACATACATACATGCAAACATACACACATACATACATGCAAACATACATACACACGTACATACACACACACATACATACATACATGCACATGTGCGTGTATGTGTGTATGTGTATATGTATATCTGTGTGTGTGTGTGTGTGTGTGTGTGTGTGTGTGTGTGTGTGTGTGTGTGTGTGTGTGTGTGTGTGCACGTGTGCATGTGTGTGTCAGCAGGTAAATGAAATGGCATAACAAGGAGTCAAAGACCATAATCAGGCTCCAGTGCTTAGTTGCAAACTTCAACCAACATTTACATCTATTTTACTTAACAAAAAAAACGATGTGAAATGCCATCCTCAGACGGATACGCTGAGTAACAAAAATAGATATAGTTCAAGTTTTATCACCTGATGAGCATCAGATAAAGCGGCTGCTAATGCTGCTCCTAAAATCTTCTGAGTTTCTGGAGCTCTTCGGAAAAAGCACTTTGCAACGGCAGTAAGTAGCTCCAGACGAACCTGCAAAAGAGTCAAAAACATGAAGAGCCAGAATAAAGAAAGAGCGCATCAAACATCAAAGAGCAAGTAGTTTGTCTGACTACTCTATAGCAAAGATCATAAAATGAACCCCTTGCTTTCGACGCAATAAGTGGATGATGCAGGCATATATTGAGTATCAGCCAGTTAACTACAGATTCCCATGCATTTGTGAAGAAAAACATTACAGCCAAACAAACTGAGTAGGATTCTCATCAATCAAGCCACTGATGACAAAACCAATAAAATGACAGTCTAGCATAACCGATCATCATGTTCATTTTTCTATCTCGAATGTTTGCCAAGCTTAGTGCTTCTTAGAAAGAGACTAGATCATTGTAGAACACACACAATAAGTAGATGATGCAGGTATATATTGAGTATCAGCCAGTTAATTACAGATTCCCAGGCATCTGTGAAGAAAAATGTTACAGCCAAACAAACTGAGTAGGATTCTCATCAATCAAGCCACTGATGACCAATCTAATAAAATGATAGTCTAGCATAACCGATTATCATGTTCATTTTACTATCTCGAATGTTTGCCAAGCTCAGTGCTTCTTAGAAAGAGACTTGATCATTGTATAACACACTGAGATTGACAGCCCAAACCGATAAAATCCAAGAAATTATGGTACGAGGGATTGGAATCTTGGTAGTGCTACATTTGTATGATCCTAGAATTAATTCTACGGGTAACATATTACATGCACACTGCATAGTCATCAGATATTGTATGAATCAAGGATGGTTAAATGCCTATATGGCCATGCTTTTGCCCTTGTCGAATACAAACTCATCAAATTGTGGGTTGATCAAAGAGGAATAAGAATGCCTTCAAGACATTGACTAAATTCCTCATGGTTGAAGAACTTCTAGATGTAGAGCTAACATGCAAGAACTTACTCATGTGGCACAATCTACCTCGATTTTCCCTAGAAGGTCAGCCAAAATAGCATACTTACACATATCGTTCTTGGAGATTGATGAATAGTACAAGAGGACTTCAATTTATGTGCTGGGACTCAAGAGTTGAACTAGAAAGCTTTAATGAAGGCTCATCTACTCCAATTGTGAGCTGCTAGGCTAAACATGCACAAAATCATTTCTAAATGGTGCGACTCTAGCAACTTCTTCGAGGCTCATAGATAAACCCATTTGATTGAATGCATATTTTATTTAGAAACTCAAGATGGCTTTTATATTACCTATGCACGAAGAGTCCCAACTCCAAGGCATTAGATAGAGAGAGGGAAGAGAGTAGGCTCATACAAATCGAAGGAAAAGAGCAAAAATATGCTTGCACAAATTCTTTAAGACATATGTCAAGAATCAAGTAAGGTTTGGTAAAATTTACGAATACTCACATAAAAATGCATTACATCTTTCAAAAGCCTGAAGCTCTTGATATAAGCTTTTATAGATTTGACCCTCTCCTATTCAACAATGGCCTTATAAATTCTAAACTTTTATAAATTTAAAACTCCTAAAAACCACTCCCAAGACCACAAGCCTAGCAACAAACTTGTTCTCTATAAGTCTCCCATCAATCTACAACCCTCTCTCAAGCATTGATATTAAACAAAAGAGGTGGAATTGGACCTAGACCCACATTTAACACATGTAATAAAATCAATGTCAAATCACATCTTTGCCCTAATCAAGAATAAAACTTGAGTATCAAACATATATAATGACTAAACGTGAACTATGCATTTCGTCCATTCTAGACGAGAGACAAAAGTGTAGCACTAACATTAAACAAATGTTGCATAATACCATTAGAAAACTAAAAACAAAAATTAAAAATGAAAAACGAAAAACCATGCTTAAGATCTCTCGAAACCTCAATGGAGCATAATCCTTCCGCTAAAATATCACTCTTTATCAAAGTCATGAAAAAACTAAATTATAGGATAAATGTAATGAGGAACCCAAAGTGTACATCTACTTTAGCCTCTTCTTTAGGGAAAAAAATTGCAATATTGTACTAATATCATTAAACAAATGTTGCATATATACATGCATACACACAAACACACACACACACACACACATACATACATACATACATACATACATACATACATACATACATACATACATACATACATACATATAGATAGATAGATAGATAGCATTCACTTTGAATCATCAAAAAGTAATTTATTATTTTACTTTTACATTTTGAATATTGTCTTCTTATGTTTTTATGCCTACTTATGTTTTAATAGTTTAGGCATTTGCAAATTTAGGCGAGGGCTTAACTTTAAAAGCGTTCAAAACTTGCTCTATGGAAATACTTAGGCTTGCTTCGCATATAATTTCATTATGCTTCATAGATTATCTATATGCTTACCGATGAGTTTGGTGGTATAATGGAGTTGTGCACACAAATAGGAAGAGAGCTAATTCGATTGGCTGAAAATGGAGCTTGCTGAGAGGAATTATATACCATTGATAAAATGGTGAAACCAATCAAGCATCTTTTACAGCTTGTAGATTTCATGAACATGTGCCTTGGGAAAATCTATGAAGCAATAGATTCTATGATTAAATCGTTCAAAAGACAAATTTCAGATATAGAAAGGTATGTTTAAAGTTTTTATAAATATTATATATGTCATATATATCATAAATTTTTAAATTACATGTATGCAATGTAGTATGTACATTGTACATACATACATACAATGTACATACATATGTCATGCATAGTATGTATGATATATGTATATATGTATCATGTATGCATGTAATGAATTTTGTTATTAGTTTGACTCTATGTATGTCTTTTTTTGTAGGCATGAAGAAATTTCAGAGTGCTGTATTTCATGATGCAATTCATATGACTCAACTCTTCATGCAGCTTCATACGTATTGGACCATGAGTTTTAATCGGGAAAACAATATACCGATAGAGCTTATGGGTGGATGGATGAAAGTCTTAGGGCGCTTAGTTCCAAGCATAGTTGATTCGGCCGGGAATTAAACTTTGGATTCGGATGGGTTGGAAAGCCCGAAACAAGACCGGAAAGATGTTTCGGACATTATCATATGTTATTAGATTATATAGTATGTGTTCACTGTGAGTGCACAGATCATATACAGTCACATGCATTGAAGCATGACTAGATATAATATGTATCTTTATACAGTCATAAACATTATCTAGTACGTGTAAGTGCACATATATTATATACAATCACATGCATTGAGGCATGATTGGATATAATATATACCATATGTATTATGTCGAGTCATGCCTCAATGCATGTGACGGCGTATAATTTATGTGCACTCACATATACTATATAATGTCTATGACTGTACATACAAATCGATAATATATCCGGTCATGCTCAATGCATTTGACTATATATAATTTATATGCATTGACACACACTATATAATGTGTGTGATTGTATGTATGCACTCACACATACTGTATATATAATATAATCATTGAAGTCACACATAATATATAATGTGTGTGAGTGCATTGCTTAGATAATGGTCATATTCATTGGTCTTCTTTCAAAATGGCTTTAGTTAATACTCATTACACCAATAATTCAATAAAAGCTCTTCTTCGTTTAAGGCGTTTAAGAAAAAAGCATTTGCATGAAGATAATCCATTAAGTTCAATTCATTGCTCGCAAGTCATTTACGTAATCTATAATATTTACGATAGTTCATTTTTATATGTTGGTCAAACTTTTAGGACTTCATTTATTCGTTTTCAAGAGCATGTTAGAGAAGCTAGGAAAATTCGTTCCAAAAGAATTTTAATTGAAAAAGTAAAACCTCTTTATGCATCCGTGGCAAAATATGGTTTTGAATCGTTTCGTTGTACACATAGAAGGTAATTTTAGAAACTCTAAAGAGTTTTACAACGCAGCTTTGCCTAGGGAATTATTTTGGATGCGAACTTTGCATACCTTTTTCCCTAAAGGCTTCAATTTAGAAGGAAAATCTAGCCTTCGTAAGAGTAGATCTATCAATAAGAAAACTCCTATGTTATGGCATAGATATCCAGAACTTTCCTCAACCATCCAAACTTCTCGACATATAGAAATTTAGGTTCCACATCGTAATATTAATGTTTCTGTTTCCTCTCCCCATAGGTTCCCTAGTTCACGCTATAGGTTAGAGTCTTCGGACGAGGATTTCTCCTCATAATCTTCTGATGATCTTTTGTTTAGCTCTTTGAATGATCAATCTCTTAAGCTTAGTGATTTTAAAAAAAGATTAATTTTCTTGGATAGAATTATGCAAGAGGGGTCTTTTTCTTTCAAAATCTTTGAAAAGTAAAACAAAAGAATCCTCTTTAAACTTCTATATATCTTGGAAAATTTTCCTCATGAGGATTTAAGTCTCAAAAAATCCCATAGTCTTCAACTTCGAATTCTCATATCCAAATTTCTAAAATCCTCTTGTGTTATTCATAATCCTTTGATTTCAAGTAGAGTTTTACTAATTACTATCTTCACTTCTCCAGAAATAGATAAAGTTGGTTTGGACTCTATTTTGAAATCAAAAGAAGTGATAGAATCTCTTCCTTCTTATGTTAGAAAGCTTTGGGTCCATCCTTTGGTTACACACAAATATATAAAAACTTTGGGTCAAAAAGCTTTCAATTACAATGATATTGGAAGAACTTGTTGATTTCTAGAAGAACTTGTTGTCGATTTCTAGAAGAACTTGTTGTTGCAATAATGGTTCCTTTTCCTCTTTCGTAAACAAGGATTTAGCTCACATATAGTTTTTGCCGATTCTTCTATTCTTCCTACTAGTAGTTTGAAAGAACTTTTTTCTAGAGGAACAAAATATAGACTTCATACCTCTAAGAACGCTTGCATCCTTAAAGATATAGAAAAGGGCATTGATAATTTCATTCTAAAATTTGAAGAATCTTTAGGTATTCGTGGAATTCTTATACATTGGAAATCAGTAGTAATGAAGAACGTTTCTATGAAGGTTGATTATTGATTATTGATTTTAGTGTCTCTCTTTTTTAGTGATTATTATTTTTAGTGTCTCTCTTTTTGTATTGGTTTTCTTTCTTGTTTGTATTTTTCATGTCTTATTTTGGTTCTATTGAAACCTTTGTCCATTCCATCATCCATGGCTTGGCTTGATTTTACAAAGTTTTGACAAATTTTGTTTATTGGAGTTTGGTATTACTGTATAACCTTTGTGTCCTCCCCCTTCCCCTTCTTCCAAGAAAGCCTCATCCTCTCTCTCATGATTCAAACCTTCAACCACATCCTGAATCGTTCTACAGATCTTCCAATTGCTTTCTCCCTTTCCGACCACCCAGTTTGCAATTGGGTCGCTTGAAAGTGAAAAAGCAAAATAGAGGTTCATGGAACACCGGAGGGCCATGGTGGAAGGTTTAGATTTGGATAGAGAGGATGAGGCTATCATAAAAGAAGGGTGTGGAGAGAAACATATGAAGGTTATAGTACATGCGAAGTTTCAATAAATGGAATTTCCCAAATTTAAAGAAAATCAAACCAAACTAGAGAATAGAACAAGGTTTCAAAATTCAATTACGAATAATTGGGTTGGAAAAGTATCTAAGAGTTGAGGGCGTGATTGAAGGCTAGTGAAAACGTGAGGGAGAGCTTGAGATAAACAGTGTGCAACGTCCTTGAGGGAGAGCTTGAGGAGAGTGAAGAGGGAAGGAAGAGCTACAAAAGATGGCCACATGTTCTATAGAGTTGAAAATCCGAGATCAAGCCAAAACCCCGAATAGTGAGAATAAGCGAGATTCGGAAGTGAGTTTTAAAACCTAAGACTTGAAGGAAAAAAATATTTAACATATGTATTCATACGAATATGTACGGTATGAAAAATACGTATGAATTAATTCGTACGTGTATGAATAGCAACTATGCATGATAGGCATCAATTGCATGTTTCTTAAACATGATGTGTCTCTACCAAAAAGTCCATCTCTATTCTAGAATTATTTGAGCTGAATTTCTAACTTCCCATGTAGCTCTATATCATAGCTTCTACAGAATCTATCCACATACTCATTCCAAGCATTAACAAGCTCCATATCTAATGATTGTTTTGAAGATCTCCATAAAGGATGTATGAGATTGGCCATCCTATGTATATCAAGTTCAAGCATACATTTGACATGGCATATGCATGTACCATGTGTGAATGACTCAAGAGCCACACACAATGATGCATGTAATATGCTTTCAACAATCAAGAATGATGAATGATGAATCAAAAGAAAATATATATATATAATACTAAATACATAGAAATCTGAAATTCGAACAATTTACCTATCTAATGTCAAATGAGGGCATCTTTCTAGGGATTCTCCAACACGATTCATGAACTCGTATATCAATCCTAGTGTCCATCGCTCTCTATCAACAATGTGTATAAGTGAATACAACAACTATAAAGCCCCAAATACCACTGATTGCATCAATGTCTTCCATACTCTCACAAATCTCTCCATGACTATGTTAAATCAATCTGGCTAAAGGATCTAAACAAAGCAAGCAACTTTAGTCTTTTAGTGAACACACAAATCACTTTAGAGAAAGTGGTCAACATGTAATGGATCCATGGTATCTTCCCCACACCTTTATCAATAAATCAATGCTATGGGGATCCTCTAGAAAAGGACCAAAAAGGTCAAATTGATTGTATCATGAATAAATTGAATAAATCTCTATGCTTTTTCATACATTATGCCATCTGTCCTTCTATTATTGTATGTTCCATTCTTATTTTTTTATGTAAAATGATTAAATACCACAAGATGATATTATCTTTTGTTATTGATATTCATACCTTTGTAAGAGCATTGAAATCAAAAAGGACTAATGATCATCGAAAGGGCTCAACATGATGAATGCAAATGACTGATAAAATGAAAAGTAGATCAAATGTGAAAATCTAAGTGGGAACATGAGCATTCAAAGAATGATAAAAAACTTAACATTTCACATCTCTAGCATTTGTTTAGGACTATTTGAAGGGCCTAGGGGTCCTGTACCCCTATGCCCCCGCTTTTTTTGTCATCACATAGGATTCACACAATAGAGGAAAATTCTACTTCCAACAGTCTTCCATAGCCACACAATTACTAGCATTATTTGTCGCAGCATGTATAACTTTTTTTGGGCCAAAATCTACGATAATCTTATAAATGTGGCCACTGATGAACTGACATGTGCACATATAAAAACAAAATAAATAAATTATCAAATAATCAAGCGGGTATGTACAATGATCAATCATCAATATACATTACATGTATGTACGTGTTTACTATTACTATTTATTATACGTTATTCTTTTACATTTTCTAAAATTCTATGGATAATAATACGTTAATATACATGGCACATTAATATGTATTATGATATATCAAAATTCAAGGATTCAATTATTATAAGTATTCAAATGATAAATCATAGATTCATATATGTAAAATGTATCATGTATGCATAATCCAATATGCATCTAAATTCTATGCAATGTATAATATAATGTACAATTATGGGCATGGTGCATTGCGGATGCATTGTGCAGTGTGCATCTATGTATAAATCATGGATGCATCATGCAATGTAGTAAAACATAATTTGTAATGTGCATGCATGTGCCATGGATGCAAAATGCATTGCATCTATCATTCTATGAATGTAATTATAATAATAATAATAACAATAATAAATATATGCAATGTGCATCGTGCATGGCACATATTACATACATGCATGTATGGTGTACCATGCATGATGCACATTGCATACATATTTATTATCCTTATCATCATAGTACAAAGTAGAGATTTAAATCGTAGATTTAAATCGGGATTTAAATCGTTTAAATCGTAGAGATTTTTAAAAATAAAAATAAAAATCGGGGTTTTTATTCATCAAGAGATTTTTATTTTTTTTTTGTATCTAAGGTATGCACAATACCTATTCAACTCATATATGCTCCAATATTGGACAGTAGTGAAAGTAGTGAAAAGTTTATATGACCTGGATGCTTGTTAGTTCTTGTACTTCAGTCATATGTGAGATGCCAACAAAGAGTTTATGATAACATTTCAGTCACATAAACTCTATAATGTCATTCAGCTATAGGTTGGTATAGATTTATACTGGATAGGGACTTATTTTGATGCCAAAAAATGTACATATACAATTGAAGGAACTTGGCTTTGAGCATGGATTTTAACTTAATTTAGTTAGTCAAATCTCTAATAGGCAAGAAAATAAAATAGTTCTATCCAGAGAGCAAAGTGGTAATATATGATAGACTATTAGCAAGCATAGGTATCATAGTGATCAAATTTTTAATTTTAAAAGGTGATCTACCATATAAAACCTAAAATAAAAAATAAAAAAAAAAAAAAAAAATTGGAATAAAAATCGTTAAAAACGATTTAAATCGCGAATGCGATTTTTACGATTTTTATTTTAAAAAAATCGTGCGATTTTTTTTACTATGCTTATCATCATCATCATCATCTAAATGTGGTTTCCTAAAAACTTTCATAAATTGACTTTCAAGTCCTGTAATGTAGCTTAGATCGGGCCTTGTAATTGTGAGATGTATCAAACTTCCCACAATTTTCCTGTGCATAGTAGCATTTTCCAATGTTTGACCTTCTGTAATATCCAACTTCAAATATTGATCTAATGCCACAAAAATTGGCTTACAAGTAGCCACACCATACTTTTGCAGCATACTCAACACATGTTGCCTTTGGGAAAACCATATACCTGTTTTTGTGTTTATAAACTCAATGCCCAAAAAGTACTGCAACATACCAAGATCTTTCATGTTGAATTCCTACATAAGGAGTCTCTTTACCTCTTTAATGCTTTCTACAGTATCACCACCTACAATCAAGTCATCAACATAAATAGCCGTGATTGTGATGCCATCATCACCCTTTCTTGTGTATAATGGGTGATCTGCATCACACACAAAAAATCCAATGGAGATTTAAAAATTTGCAATCCTTGCATGTCAAGCACGGGGGGCTTCTTTAAGCTGATACAAAGCCTTTTTCAGCCTCTATGCATATTTTAGATGCTTCGAATCCTCATATCCTTGTGGTTGGTCCATGCAATACTTCTTCTTGCAACTCACCATGTAAGAGCATTTTTCACATCCATCTGTGGTAAAATCCATCCCGTTGTAGTAGCCAATGCAACAAGTGCTCTAACAGTGGCCATTTTAGCTACATGGCTGGAAGCTTCCTCATTCATGCCATATGTTTGTGCATATCATTTTGCTACCAATCGTATTTTATACCAGTTAATGCTACCATTAGCATTGTGCTTTATCTTGTAACCCACTTGCATCCTATGGGTTTTTTTTTCCTTTGCGGCAATAGATATTTCCATGTTTCATTTCCATAAAGTGCATCCATCTCTCCATCCATAGCTTTCTCCCAATCTACATTTCGAACTGCATCTTCAAAACAAGAAGGTTAAGCATCTTGTATTACCTTGGTCATGTAGGCACAATGAAGAGCCATGTAGCTCTAAGCCACCATTTGTTAATCGTTATATTGAATTCCGAATCCTTCCGATCTTCTTGGTCATGGGTCGCTTCTTCTTGTTGTATCATCTCCATGTGCCTTTCTTATTCTTGGAGTTTTCACAGAGGGCAATCCAAGTTCCTCGTAGAGGCTCTTCTTTAAACTGCTTGATTCTTCATCAATGTCTTCAAAATTTGTAGATATTTTATTATCAGCAAAATCTTTTCTTTACCTTTCTTGGATGCAAGGTTGTTAGCTACCTTTTCGCAATGTCCAAGGCAATGTGTTGCTAACGCATTAGCAATATAGCAACGTTTTGCCCTAAACGTTGCAAAAACATAGCGAGCGTTGTTTTTTTTTTCCCCCCCCCCCAAATTTTAGCATCCTTAGTAGTATGTAGTATATATTGTCATCTATGTACTATGTAGTTACAACTTAGTACTAACTAGTATGTACTACATCTATGTAGTATGTAAACATTGCACAATGCACATGCCACATGTCAAACTTGCCACTTCAAAGTTGACAAGTTCAAAGTTCAAACTTATCATGATTCATTCTAAATTCACAATGCACATTGCACAAATAATCATTGTCATTCTAATATTTAAATTCACATTGCACATGTGACATGCCATATTCAATCAATTAAACTTTAAAGATTTAGGTCATGCCCAATCATCAATGTCTAGACTCCATCAAGATTCAAGATTCAAAGCATGACAAATACAAAGCATGCTTTGCTTTGGGCATGGTGATAGGAGGGGATAAGAAGGAAATAGGATAGCTTGGAGGGGAATCGGGATAGCTTGAGCCTTGGAAGTTTTTTTTTATGGGGAGGCGTGTGTGTGTGTAAGCTTCAACTGTAAGTTTTTTACCTCTTCTTCAACCTTTTGCACTCTCGAATGCTCACGGAGCTCCTCTCAGCCTCTTTTCACAAAATGCCTCGCTGAAACGGCCTCATTTGAGGCAAAAAATGTTGCATTGCATCCCAACGCATTGTGAACGTCACAACGTTGCGACATTGCATTGTGAACGCATCGCAACGCGTTCTTGGATGTAGTCAATGAATTTGTTGGACTGAAATTTCCAAGTAATCTTTCACTCCACGAGTTTGAGTTGGAACTATGGCTAGGTGATGCGTGTAGTCCACTCAAAACTTGAGATTCTGCACTTGAGCTTTCAACATTTCCTTTATCATTTGAGTTAACATTAACTCCTTCTTTTGCACCAACATAATAGCTTGCCATTTCAACAAATAATGCATCTCTACCCTAACATGTGATTGGATTGTAGCATTTATAGCCCTTTTGCTCAAGGGAGTACTCAATGAAGATACATCTTTTTGCTTGTTGATCAGGTTTCGTCCTCAACTCATCTAGAACATGTACATATTCAATACAACAAATACTCATATGTGATAAGTTTAGCTTTTCACCTATAGATTTCTCTTCAGGTATAGCTTCATGTACAGAGGCAGTCGAAGTTCTATTCACGATGTATACATTAGTGTGCTCAGCTCAAAGTCACATGGGGACACGTTCCCTGGGTCCTAGGTACTCCGGGACGCCATCCCCAAACCCATAGGAAGAGGGACAAGCAGCCAAGATGGAAGTCGCCCCCCATCAACCTTCGTAACAGCAAATCGTCCTTGGGACACGTCTCGGAGACATTCTTATGTGAGGACAAAAAAAAACCGGGAAGGGTTGGGTATGGACTGCCGAATGCAGAATATTTCGTTTGGCTTGATTTGAGTTTCAAATTCCGATTTTTTTGGGACCAATTGGTGCCCAATTTTGAGGGTTTCTAGAACCTTCTTAAGCCCCCCATACAAGCATAAAAAGCATTCATTTCAGCTCATCCAACCACAAGTTCATTTAGAGCTTTCATTGCAAGTATCTCTTGTGTGTGAAAGCTTGAGCTATCTTCACCCTTGCATATTCAAGGGATTCTCTTTATCCTCTCAGCCCTCTCTTCACCATTCTCCTCTTTCCTCCTCTCCTCACAGTATTCTCTTCCCCTATGGCTTCTTCATAATGTGTGTCATATTGAATGTTTGAACATTTGAATGTCTTATGCAATGCAATGTTCATTGTGTGAAGTTTCAAGTTGCATCTTCATAGTGTCGAGTTTCAAGTTTCTATTACTACACACAAGAAAGAAGGGCAAACTCAGCCATGATAAAGCCTTGCACTCCCAAACAAAAAAGGGAACAAACGAGAAAATGTGTAAATAAAAACATAAGGAACAAAATCCCAATGCAGGGCTTATTCTTTGAGCAAGAACTGTAAAATTTGTTCAAGGGCATTTCTTTGTTGGTAGTGATTTTCTTCCATTTAGCCTATCTAGCTTCTATTTGCTATTTGTTTTCCTTTTTCTTAATCAAAGTTACTCATCCTCAGATAATGCACTTCATGCTATTAATGAGGAACTCTTTTGTCCTTAAACTATCTTGTGATATGGTTGATTTTCACTTCCAGCAGTATAACAATAATACATCATCACAACATAAGCAAAGTGCAAAATGATGGCTATGTGTTCGTTTTGTGGCTCACACATGACACATAGTACAAACACTTCTAAGCCTCTCCATCAAGACAATGAAGAATATAGAAAAATTATGCAAATAATTCCATCAGCAACAACAATGTTAATATTTAATGAACTATAATAATATTAACAATAATATTATCATTGATATTGCATCATACAAACAACTATTATTATCCTAATCATTATTGTTGTAGTTGAAGTTGTTATTATCAGTGGTAATAATTATAGCTATTGGTAATAATGATGATAAAATAAGAATGATGGCGAAAATAAAAAGACAGGAAGGGATGAAACAAGAAGCAGATAAGTAATGTTCCCATATTTTCTCTCATGTGAATATGACACTTCCGAGCCTTTTGATCAAATATCTGTGCACTCAATAAAGAACAAGAACAATATGCAAACATCTAAAACAAACCTACTCAGCTAAAAAAATAAATTAAATTATTCTTATAATAATAATAATAATGAAGAATCATAAATATTAAGAACTGCAATAACCATTGTAGCAATATTATCATTATTTTGATCAACAATGACGATTGTTATAAAACCATAGCAAATGTAAACCAAGATGCAAAATGACAACTCCAAGTTCTGACATTCTCTCCTGCACTCATAACCATTCTGCACCTGACAGCAAAAATTTCTTAATTTGACAAGAGCACAGATAATATGCAACCATATCCAACCAATTGAGCCAGCAAGAAAATGAATATTATCACTCACACAAGGAAAGAAAACTCTTCATCACCTCTGGCGATTCTTCCTCTGCCCAGCTTTCAACAAAACCCTCTAAAACATATGGAGCATCTGGCATTTCAAGAGCATATTCACCAAGCATCCATAGCAAAGCTGCTTTCGCCTTTGGCTCTTGCACATGTTTACTACTGACATTTCCAACGACAGCAATGCAGTCCTGACTCCACTGGGGATACTTACGTAGCAAATCTTTAACAAGCACCTGCACTAATTGAAACAAGAAAAGGGAATTATGTCCCAGAGAAAATTATGCATAATGGACACCTAACTCAACTTCCATGGATCCCAAGAACAAGGTAAAATAATACAAACAGAAATGAGCATGTCAAAGCTGAAGAAAAAAAAAATATTGATATCCTCACATCCAGCATATGTTATTTGTTTCTAGCCCCTTAAGTGGAGCAAGTAATGTATTTATGAATAGGACTTATGTACATATTTGCTTTTGCATGCACACATACACATACATATGTGACTTTAGCTCTACCTGTGATTCAATATGGGGAGTTCACAAATCAATGATCAGAGGATACATTGCATAAAATATACATGGAAGCAATAGACTCTATTACTGTATCTCTTATCTAGAATTGTTATGAGAATATTCAAAACAAGTGTTCATTTGCAGAAACTTAGTCCTACAGGCATAAGGCTACATTGTCTGAAATGTAGTAGTGAGTTGGAAGCTGGGCAACAATTATTCTGGCATTGTGGACATATAAAGAGCTAGTGGGATGCAGCCTGCCTGATTTTTAGTCCCTGGTAACAAGGATCACTAAGTACAAAATTATGTTATGTATGTACAGTCATTGTGATACTATGAACCAGTCCTGATTTCTGATCCTTTGGCTCATATAGCAAGCCAGAAACACAGCCATATTTTATAATAATCCAAATTTCATCGATGATTTGCCATCAAGTCTAATAAAACCTGTATTTCCAACAATGAGGACCATCTTAGAGATAATCATAGAGAAGATGCATATTATCTTCCTGATGTCTTGTTACTAGTTAATAAAAGAAACGTTTCTAAAAAAAAAAAAGGGGGAAAAAAAAGTGGTATGTGTATTATTTATGCTGAAGCAAATTTCATAGCACTTTAGCTTGAGCAGTAATTTTGAGCAGCAAAGATGACTGAGGATGCTTACCAATGTTTCTGCTGTAACATAGTCTTTCTCCATCTCCAAAAACTGTAACAGCCTATCAACTATGGCATTCACATCATATTGCTGCAATGCAATCTTTCCCACTGCTCGTATAGATTCACGAGCTATGGCTACATCAACATTTGCTGCATACTCACTCAGTTCTGTCACTGAAATAACAAAAAAGGGGGAAAAAAGGCAGCAGAATAAATGTAAGATCTGTGAGGTAGCAGGAGATAGTTGGAATATGAACAACTTATCAGAAAAAAAGTTTAAACATTGATGTGCTGTTTCAAGAGTACAGATCCAAAACAGGGATTTTCAAATCAGCTAGCAAATGTAGTTGTGGCACAAGCACATTCATACATCCCCCACACCTTCATTCATTTTCCTCACAAATATGTCAGAGATCCCACACAAGACATCGACACGGGGATCATCCATGTCTTAAAAAGTTTCATAATAGACATTTTTTATGTCATATGTAGAGCTCTTCTGGTTCAGATAACACAATAAATCAACATATGTATAACTCCAGTACTTTTAAAACAATGACGGTCACATTAGAAACTGAAATACAACACCTTCCTGTCAATCAACAAACTTGGCCTATTGCAAGAGTGAATGTATTCCCAATGAAATAAATTTTGTGATCAGAAACCCAGCAAGCAACCTTTCAACACAAGTAATCGATATTCAGAGTTATCTGCATTTTTATGCCCACCTATCTCATATGTGTTGTTTTCATTTGCCACAGCTGTTAACATCTCTAATTTCAGTTTTTTGATGTATGAGGGATCACTGTAGCGACAGTAGAAATGTTTGTAATCTGAAGAAAATAGAACAGGTGCTCGCATCACCAATAGATGAAGATGGCATAACACAGCATATGATTGCTCAGGACTGCCAGAGCTGACCAAAGTCATTAAAGGGGCTTTAATACGCTCATAAACCTGAATTCAAAGAGCAGCCAAAAGCATCTTATTTTCTAGAAGTAAATCATAAGCATAACACCAATTACCTTACTCATATACCAAGAACTCAACATTGAAAGTGAGCAGAATGCCTACCTGTTGATGTACATCGGCCATCGACATTGTCAAATTCAAGAACACCTTTATTGTAGCTAGGACAACTGCACTATTGGCATGTTGTAGTCTGTCCTCTAGTAGATTCATAATGTCAAATGTCTCGTTGGGATCCTCAGGTACATACTTCGCAACCATTTCAAGCACAAGGCATTGTGCCCATTCACTGAAATCTTTAATCCTGCAATGACATGATATGAATAGTTGAATCTGTGAACATGTAAAAAACACAGCAAGAGAAAGTTCTCATCTTCCACAAACTAAATCATTTTGATTCAGTTCTTCATTGCTTACACCTTCACAAGCTCATAAAGGGCTGAGAATACAGCAGGCATAACAGAAATCAGATAAAAAATGTTGAAATTAACACTAGTGTTGTACTTGGACACTTTAGTGTCCTGAAAATAGACATTATTTAATGAATTTTTTAAATTAATAGAAAAAACCATTTATAAATGTAACTATGCAACATGTTAGCATAAGGGTTGAATATTTCTAGAAAAATTTAGTTTTCATTAAAGGATATAAAAATTAAGATTTATTCACTACTTTTATGATGCTAAATTCAATATTGGCACAGAAATTACAGTGATGTTAGTTAGTGGCTACTTTTCATT
>CM035418.1:29042972-29062756 GCA_020310875.1 Ceratopteris richardii | reverse complement strand
TATATATATATATATGTATATATATAGAGAGAGAGAGAGAGATTAACATCCAGGTTGTAAGATATATGATCATATATGAGTACCTCTTGTGGGTAATTCTGCATAAACTCAAAGGAAACGCAAGACAACATGATAAATGAATGTCATTTTTAAGGTGTGAACTGAAAGGAGGTATCACATGATACATGAAATCTTGTGGGTATAAAATCCTAGATTTGGGAAGTCTAGCCATAAAATGTAAAAGTTGACTTATTCTTGTTCCATCCAAAGTAACAAAAGTCGTGGACTACATTGTACATGAGAAGATATAGTTTAAAGACGTCCCATAGAACTTGCTCAAGAAGAGTTCGCATCCTAAGCATACTTCAAGGGTGAGATTTAAATCATTTAATGCATTGAGGTAAAAAAATTAAAAATGAAAATAAATAAACTTAAATAAAATCAAGGTTTTTATTCCCTTGGCTTTAATTTTTTCCAGCCTAGACTACATACCGATACATGATTGCTATATCCCAATGTTTGAGTTATTAATAATACATTTTTCTTGGGGACCAAAGACAAAACAAAATTACACTCAATATGTTGGTACATCCCCCTTATCAACAAGGCACGGCTCCAAAAGATAAGGCAACTACTTGCTCAAGTTCCAAGTATAGACAAGATTTGCACACAAATGATCTTGAGTCCTTAGGTTTGGAGCTCTTAGACAATATACACTCATCATCCAAATGATAAAGACTTGAAGCACGATGTGCAACCATGCATGGATTATGCATATAATAGGGATATACCCATATGCATTCTACCATGCGAGTAGCCATCATGGATATAGACTCCCTTCATGTTACCATGGTTGTACTTTTAAAGAAAATAATTGCTTACTTTCCATGCTACCCCTATTATAATATTTAATCCTCATTGATGTATCAAAAACCACATGAGACCACCATGCATGCTTCCATTTCTTAATATATACCAGAATGAATCAGGGTAAACCCCAAATTCACTCTTAAATGAAAGTGCAATAAGCTCATGGTAGTCAACCACAAAACTATATAGCATGTCTGCTCCATTATGCACCATATTGACATCCCCCACTAACATCATCGATGCCCAATAGTGGGTGTAGACCTAAGAATGAATACATGCCTTCATTTCTTAAATGCATATTTCTTTTCCTTTTCATGACAACTAGATACACTATTGCACACCCACATGGTTTTACATAATTTGTCGTGTGCCATTTTGATCCCTTATAGATCTCTCTCTCTCTCTCTCTCTCTCTCTCTCTCTCTCTCTCTCTCTCTCTCATCTCTATCTCTCTCTCTCTCTCTCTCTCTCTCTCTCTCTCTCTCTCTCTCTCTCTCTCTCTCTCTCTCTCTCTCTCTCTCTCTCTCTCTCTCTCTCTCTCTCTCTCTCTCTCTCTCTCTCTCTCTCTCTCTCTCTCTCTCTCTCTCTCTCTCTCTCTCTCTCTCTCTCCCCCCCCCCTCCCCCCCCCCCCAACAACCCCCTCCCTTCCCAAGCTCACATAAGCTACAACTCATGCAAACAACTAAAAGATGATGGTGGTAATGGCCCAATGACACTCCTTTTGTATGTACAAACCCTTTCACATTGAAGCAATTTCAATCATTTCAATATATATTTGTTATGCATTTTTGGGCCTAAAATTGAGGACATATAGGATTTTTATTTGTGATTGGGTCACTTGAACGAAAACAATATAATCATTGACCATATAAACCCTGATTTCTAGCAAACCCTAAAATTGATTACCATTTCCCACAAATGGTTTTGGTCAAAGTGATTATTCAATATTCTTGAAGTGCACATCAAGAGCTATCTAACCATATATAACACTTGATCATCTGACATTTATAAGCCCCTCATAATTAAAATCCTAGTTCTCAACTTTTTAAGTGCTTTTCACTTGTCACTTGTCATCCTCCTATTAAAAGTAGATAAAGAATAAAACAATGGCTTGGATTTAATGTAATTGAAGCATAAAACTACTAAGAAGATGAGCGCCCCACAAATAAAGCAAAAATCAGCTCAAGAGAAAAAACATACTATTAACTTGTCATCAAAACCTTTTTAAGTGCTTTTCACTATTAAGTGAAAAAGCACTTAAACACCTTTTTAAGTGCTTTTCACTTGTCACTTGTCATCATCCTATTAAAAGTAGATAAAGCATAAATCAATAAATTGGATTTAATGTAATTAAAGCATAAAACTACTAGGAAGATGAACGCCCCACAAATAAAGCAAAAATCAGCTCGAGAGAGAAAACATACAAGGTTTTTTGTGTTTTTGTGCAATATTCGCCAATTAGTCCATGATTGGACACACATAAAATACAATCTACACATTGTGTGCTAGTGTTATTGTTGGTGGTCTATCTTGCTACTGCTGGTTGTCTTCTTGCTGCTCATACTTCTTCTACACACACATCCTAGTGTCTGCCCAGCTGATTATAGTAAGTTTGCTACATATTCTCAGATATACTCCTCTAGCTACTGCTGTACCAGTTCATTCCAGAGATATACTTCGAAATGAAAAGTTCCTACAGCTGCCTACATCAGAGAGGACGTTATTTTCTGGTTTTCTAACAGATTTACATACAGCACAAAGGCTATATATTCCTTGTACAAGCTTATTTATCATCGCTTTTCCACACATAGAGATTATTTTTATATAGGCAAAATTCTCTTATATATTTAGTATTTAGAACCATTCAATTTTCACCCTCTACATTATTTTTGTACATATACACATTGTATAGCCATTCCATCATTATTCAAGTTATTTTAAAGTACTTGCGGCTATTTATATCTCGTCTCTTTGTCTATTCTCTATCTTCTCTCATCTATCTTATTTGGTCCATTTTGTGTATATGAGCAAGGTTTCTAGTGTGTGGAATATCCTTTGGGCATGTGTATTGGACCTACCTCACTTCCAACACTAGGTATCAAAGCTTATTACATATACACATTTGTTCCCAAGATGAGAGATTATAGAGAGAGATTGAAACAAGAAGATAAACTTTTTGGAATGTCTAACTATCCTATGTGGAATTTTATGATGATGAATCTTTTAGTGTCCAAAGATTTGTGGAATATT
The DNA here is from genome assembly GCA_020310875.1 of Ceratopteris richardii. Lineage (NCBI taxonomy): Eukaryota > Viridiplantae > Streptophyta > Polypodiopsida > Polypodiales > Pteridaceae > Ceratopteris > Ceratopteris richardii. The sequence goes on along the minus strand of CM035418.1, from coordinate 29,059,636 downwards.
GCCAATGGCAAGTATCCAAGACCTCGATAATTAGTTGAGGACATCACATCTTCTTCCAACAAACCTTCTGTGCTGATTTCAACTCAGCAAACGAAGGAAGAAGAAGAAGAAGTTCTCTCATCATTCACAATCAAGGACACAATAAAGGTACAACGTACATACGAGCAATCTAGACCAGATTCAAGAGATGCTTAAGCACCATCTCTTATTGTAATGGGTGTGAAGAGTCATATTATACCTCAAATCAAGTCATATAGAACCTCTCATCAAGCCTCGTTGGAGTTGGGGAATCTCTATCAAAGCAAAAATTATATTGGCAAACCTCATCTCAAGAGGATCTTAACCAACACATGTACAAAGGTTGGTGAAAATTGCAAAGTTGTGTAAATCATCACCTATTTCTCCAACCAAAACTCCACCTTCGACTTGGCCTCTTATGCAAAAATATGATTTCCTAAATCCTATCTTTTCCTCATGCCAAAAGAGAATCATTCTCCCTACAACCATCAACTATAATACCTGCAACCCATACAAGCCAGGTAGTCTCTATTATGGACACAAAGGAAACCATCATGAACCTCAAATTCCATGTGACTTTCTATATCTCATGATTTGTTCAGAATTTGGAGAAACTAGTGCTTCCATCACGTCCCCAACGTGAACCCTAAGATCGATTGTCTCCTCGCTTGATTCTAACCTCCAAGGTCTTGTTTCGGATTGCTCATATCATCGATGACATCATCAATTTGTAATTGCCCTTGAACACCTATATAAGAAGGGCTTGGTCACATACATCCTCAATCTGGCAAATGCCAGTCTTGGGAGCTCAAGGAAACATGATCCCTAAATAAGTACTTTCCAAGTTCTAATTCAGGTTCTAGTCTTGTTCCTTCTTCTAGTCTTGTCTAGTCTAGTATCTTGGACATCATGTCTTGTTCCGTGTTCTAGTCTTGTTTAGTCTTCCTCTCTTCTCCTCTTGTAATCTCATAGTACAAGATCCTATCCAATTCTTTCTTATACCTAGTCCATCTCCCTCAAGGGAGTTCTTGTAATCCAAATATATTTTCTACGATGACTTCTTGTCTAAGTTGCATATTCTTGCATTATTTTCCCTACATGGGTGATCTCGTAATCAAAAGTATAATTCCAGAATCTCATCTACTCTAGTCACAGGGCACAATCTAGTGCTCCCCTAAAATTTTGGCAAGGCTAATTTCTATTTCTAACCAAGCATCATGGAGAAAACAGTTGAATATATTATGGCATCGCTTCAAAATCTCCAACAAGCCGAGGACACATAACTCATCAACAGACACAAATCGAGATAGAACTTGGCACACTTATCCAATTATTACAAGAACGAATCAAGTGAAAGAGGCCGTGGAGAGCTCTGTGGTGGTGTTCTCTGTTGCTCCAAACCATAGTTGCAACGCAATGGGTTGTGTAGCGTTTGCAAAGTTCGGATGTACGCAATGCATTGCGTTGCAAACAAATTTTTTTGCCCTCTCCCTTGAGCTCAAAACGGGCTCACAGGGGAGGGTATTTCACATGCTTTCCCACCCAGAGCTCTCCCGAGTCCCCTGTGCTTGCATCCATGCCCGAGAGAGAGATACACCATGCCTAAACAAAAGCAAAATTGTTGGAAGTACGTGTCTAGCCAAGGGAAATTTGGATCGGGTGGGAGTGAGAGATGGACATGCAACCTATGTGGTTACAAAGGGGTGGTGGGGCAAATCGTATCAAAGCCCGCCTTGCCAAATTTAGTGGCTTGGGCATTGCAACATGCAAACAACCTATGCCAACTGACATCAAGGATGAGCTCCTTGAGTGGGTAGCTCATAGGGAAGCCAAAAAGTATCCACAGAGCTCTCTGCCCACCTCCACCTCTATCAGCTCCTGTGATCCTTATGCCCATGATGCTCCAACACATCAGGGTCATAGCCTATAGGGGATCCTCTAGTGGAGGGAATGATGAGCATGGACATGATACCATCCATCTTGAGGATGACACTCAGCCCCTGACGAAGGCAGCCCGAGCATCACTTTCTTCGGCATCCGTACGTGCGGGCTTTCAAAGGCAGAGGGAGCTTGAGGCCAAATAAGGTATAATGAAGCTACCCATACAGTGTGGCCTCTCTTTTCATGTTGCACGCACACCCGCATGGAAGGTTCAAGGAAGCCATGGAGTTAGTGAACACATTGGGATATCAATGGAGCGGTCCTTCATATGAGGAGTTGAGGACTAGTGAGCTACGCAAAACAAAGGATATAAAGGAGAAGAAGTTAGAGCCCATGATGGGCACATGGGAGAAGTATGGATGCACTATTATGTGCGATGGATGGACAGACATCAGAAAAAGGAATGTATATAACATACTAGTGCATGGTTGCAAAGGCCTCTCTTTGCACACCCGCATGGAAGGTTCAAGGAAGCCATGGAGTTAGTGAACACATTGGGATATCGATGGAGCGGTCCTTCATATGAGTTGAGGACTAGTGAGCTACGCAAAACAAAGGATATAAAGGAGAAGAAGTTCATAAACAATAAATATGAAGTCAGAAACCTTGTATATGTCATAAACAATATAATCAAGGGAGAAATTTATGAACTCTAATAAATATGAAGTCAAAAACTCTAATAAATCATATGACATAAACAATATATATGAAGTCAGAAACCTTGTATATTGTCAAATGTCCAATGTCAAAAAGTATGAATCCAAAAAGTAACATGATACATCATACATGTAATATCTGACATGAATCATGATACATGTAACATCAATGATCATACATATGTCATGGTAACTCATAAACATATGCCAAAAAGTCTGAATCTACTATCTAGTCTAGATCATCTATGCCAAAGGACTCATATGATGATGGAAGAGAAATATCATCACTAGGAATGACATTCCCTTCATCATCATATTCTAGCTCCACAATAGGAGCCATCTCTGCAAACTCATGATCCTCTGGTGCATGCTCCACAATGTCCTCAAGCTGTGCCTCTGACACAATGGGCTGGCCTCTACGTCGAGGACGCATTTTGCGTCTCCTACTATAAACAGGTGCTGCACTCGTAGATGGACTCTGCTCCTCGGGTGGATCACTTTGGCGCCTAGAAATAGCACGGGATCGTGCTCTCATAACTCTCCTATCAATGCTCTCAAACTTTGAATGAAGCATCCTATAAATATGCTCCTGCTCATCATCAACATGTGTTTCTATGCTTTCCTCAGATGTGAAAGCACTCTCAAAATCAACATGTGAAATCTGAAAAAAACAAAGCAAATATTAAGAATATTATAATTTATCACGATTCACATGACACATAAGAAAAAGTTAGAATTTAGAAAGTATATACACAAATTATAATTACCAAAATTATTACCTTCCTCTGACCTGTAAGAGATCGTAATGAACGTAAAAGTCGTAAATTGGCCTTATAAAAGACCACATGATGCAACTGCTCCAAATTCAAACAATTGCGGAGTTTGGTGTGCACTAAAGAAAATGCACTCCAATTCCGCTCGCATGGGCTAGAAAAGCAATCCTACAATAATTAATCATTAAACTTTATTATTCATGAACACTGGATTATAATTATTATTTATGTAACAAATAACAAATGATAAATCAAATTTCAATATAGGTATTAATACCGTATTATGTATACCTGTGACAATACCCTGAGCGCATGCGGTGCAATGATAAGGTGACCATAACCGTAATGATTCCATCACTCAAGAGGTCGAGATGTGACATCTTGCCTCAATGAGGTGGATCTAGCATAAGCAATACCAACATTGCTCATGTAGGCTGAAAAATCCCTATCGGGACTCATAATGCGCTCCATGTATAAGTCCTTCATATGACGCATGTGTGGCTGCAACCATAAACGTGGACCCTTAAAGTAAGGGTGTAAAAGGGCTGCAAAACTATGAATCGGTCGCGATAAAAACTGCCATCGGGACTCCACTAGCTCCATCACATCACGATGTCTATATTAAAAAATTACAAAAGCAAAAAGCCGCTATAAAATCATCAATGTAATCGTAAATAAATTTTTAATTATCAATGTGGTCACGCATAAAGTAATAATTAATAATTAAAAATTCAAATATACGGAGAAGTCGATAGAGTTGTCACGGATGAAATAGCCTCCCGCATCCGTGTGTACATATGGTATAGAAGGCAAAGTGTGGATCCCTCCATATCAACAAAACGTAGTACGATATGAATCGACTGCAAGACAGGTACAATATGCTCTATCTCTTCCCAAAAATCCACATCGAAAACCTTCCGCTGCACAAAATTTGTTGCCTCTGTGTGTCCTCTGGCCATGGCCCGCCATCGAGGGTATGTAACTGTCAAGCGCAATGCGTCCATGCATAAATGTAGTCTAGAGAAGACATGGTATACATAGCCAAATCGGGTCTCTGCTGGACGAATCAACTCTTTTTTACTATAAGCCCGAAAAATAGCTAGTGCTTGGTGGTTCTTACGTATGAAAGAAATCACCTTTTCGGCATCACTAACAACACGAGATAGCCAAGGGAGCTTCCCTATATCCTCAATCAATAAATCTAAACAATGTGCAGCACATGGAGTCCACACAATGCTAGGAAACTCAGCCTCTACCAACTCTCCCATTCTCTTGCAGTTTGAGGCATTATCTGGTGATAACTTGTACTACATTTTGCACACCGATTTCCTCAATGGCACTTTTGATGTGCTCAAATATAAGCTCTCCAGTGATGTGTGTGCCGGCATGACTACAATCAATGGCCTTAAGAAAACAGGTGCCCAAACAACTAGAGACCATAGAGACCATAATGTTTACGATATGGCGGCGTCGAATGTCACTCCATCCATCGGATAGAATGGAGCAACCATATGTTTGCCACCCCAATCTAATAGGCTCTAGAAGTTTCTCGATTCTCTCTCTCTCTTCTATGAGCATCGAGGTACGCAACTGCTTATAATCAACCATGCCAATCATCATAAGGGCCTACTTGAACTATTGCCTTTACCATTCTCTTCCATGCATCCGTGCGGACAACATTGAAAGGAATGTTGCACTCAAGTATGCAGCACTCTATCCCTAAGTAAGCTATTCTTTGGTGTTTCTTCTGCAAGCCACTAGATATGTAAGAGGATTGAATAGAGGACTGCGATGCTTTGAATCTTTGAGATGATTGTCCTTCCAATGGAGCAGACTCTTCATTCTCATCACGTTGAGAAGAAGTCCGACTTCTCAATGTGCTAGCGCTAAGTCCTATATCCTCAACTTCTTTTAATATATCCTCAGAAGCTGCAACAAACTCATGATGACGAGCTTCTTTAGCATCTTGAGCAAGCTTATGCTCTTTGCGCACAATTTTTGCAATCTCTTGTGGGACTTGTGTACACCCAGCAATGCTCAATCCTCCTAGTCCAGATACATGTCGGATAAGACGTGTAGTTGTGGTACTAAAGGACTTACCACAATACTTACACATCCATTTCCTCGTACCAGAACCAGATCCGGTATTATTCACCAATTCATTATTGGTGGTATGGATGCTCCATAGAGGTAAAATCCCACGAGGCATGGTGAAATACTTGAAAATTTGATCTCCCTCTCAATGTAATAATATATATGTGGTTCTCTCTCTCTCTCTCTCTCTCTCTCTCTCTCTCTCTCTCTCTCTCTCTCTCTCTCTCTCTCTCTCTCTCTCTCTCTCTCTCTCTCTCTCTCTCTCTCTCTCTCTCTCTCTCTCTCTCTCCCCTCCCCTCCCCTCCCTCTCTCTCTCTCACAGAAGAGGGGGCTCGCGAAAGGGGCTGAGGCTAGTGGGCAATGGGCACTGAGCGCTCACTGTTGGGCAGCTCAAAAGAGGAGGGCTTAGAGGGCTCAAATGTGGGTTCAAAGAAAGCTCAAAGGAGGGCACAAACACTCTCAACAGAATCAGCAGATCGAACGATAAAATTCGTCGCTTGTATAACTTGCCATGCCCACAAGTAGGTCACGAATTTTTAGCACATCTGTAACCGCGAATTTTTCGCACCGGACAGCACCGAACGCACCGTACGAATTGAACCAAAAAAAAAAGCGGTGCGGCACACCGAATCTACCATGCTCACAAGTGAGTTTATATATGGTCATATCTGCCAAGCTATTTTGGATGTCGATCAAAAGTATGTTGTGCACGTCATTACCGACAATGGAAGTAACTGTATGGCCATGGGTAGATTGTTAGAGGCAGAGTTTCCCTCCATTGGGCGGACCCCATATGCCGCACATAGCATTGATCTTTTGATAGAGGATCTTGGAACGATCCCTTGGATTCATTCTATTTTCCACCTGCCATAAGGTGGTCAATTTGTTCACAAAGAGACCAAAACTATTAGCTATTTTCAGATCATACAATGAGTTGGATATGCTAAAGCCTGCAAAGACCAGATTTGCCTACGATGTGCATAGTGATGGAAAGACTACTTCGGGTGCGGCAAGCTTTGATGCAAACAATTGTATCTACAGAGTGGACTTCCTCGAATGGACACACTACCCCTAGAGCAAATTTTGTACGGATAATATGCTTGTCAGATTCATTTTGGAGGGATGTAGAGGCACTTGTGCATGCCATACATCCATTATATTCTATTCTTCACATCTTGATATGGAGGAGAGTACATTGGGACTCGTCTATGAGTTCATGGATTGAGTTGGCGAGTCCCTTTCACGTTGCCCATATTTGACATTGGACAGGTATTTATTAAGTTATTACTTGTTACTTTCAAGTTTGAATTTTTTACACTTAAAGCTCTTATTATCTTAAAAATTAGTCTCTAAAATTTTATAATTTCTTTGTTTATAGGATTGATCAGCTTAAGGCTATGTGGAGGGATCGATGGATTGGTTTCATCGCCTGATCCATGGGATGGCACACTTATTGCATCCCTTATGGAGATCTGAGCAGGCCATCGTGGATGAGGAGCTCTTGAGTGCATGGAACACATATGTATATAGATTTTATCCAGCTGATGTAGAGTTGGGACTTCCGTTGGAGAGACATCTCTTGGTATTCCAAAATGGTGGTGACCATTTTGGAAAGGATACGGCTTGCTTGAGATCTGCTCAATTGCAGCTAGTATCATGGTGGGAGATTTACGGTGCTAGTGCTCCTCAATTGGTAAGTACTAAGTCAAAAGTCTTTAGTGTATTGTGTGACGTGCTAAATATGTATTATGATTTATGTACTAATTATTTTTTGAATTATGTTGTAATGCACAGAGAGTTCGCTATTTGTATCCTTTCAGAGGACTGCAGCGTAAGTCCTTGTGAAAGGAATTGGAGCACATCGGCCCTCTTCCATACAAAGAAGAGGAAGAGACTATCTACAGCGCAGTTGGAGCGGCTGTTTATTGCCACTGCAACTTGCATCTCTTGGAGAGCGACGGCCATACTGGAGATGTGAAGGAGGTCAACATGGATACAGCAGAGGACCTAGAGGTAGTGGTGGCACATCCACTAGCGGCAGACCACTAGTGGAGGAGGAGGAGGAGGAGGAGGAGGAGGAGGAGGAGGAGGAGGAGGAGGAGGAGTGATGATTTGTCGTCTAACACCATGTCAGAGTGACAGAGTTTGATTATTGACATTTGAGACTTTGATATTTCACATTTGACATTTGATATTTCATGATATGTATTTACTATTGTGATGACAGTGGACACTTATCACGACTCACTTGTGACTTTATATTTATCATTTGCCACTTATGATTTATCCATGAGTCATGACTCATATGATTAATCGTTTGTCATAGTGATTCTCTATGTTTTTATTTTGATGTATCAATGATGATATGATCATGTGACATGTATGGTGCCAGGTGTTATCATTTATGTTATGAATCATGATGTTTATTGTAATTTGTTAAAAGTTCGAAACTAGAAAGTTAGGTGTTAAATGTTATGATCATTATGTTGTTAGAATCTAGATGATGTTATGATTATTGATGTTAAATCTTATAATTTATGATGTATCATGATTCACGTGACATGTTAGATGTTATATAATAAGATCATTGAATGATAATTGATGGATGTAAGTTGTAACATGTTAAAACTTTAATATTATAATCATGTGACATGAATGATGTAATGAGTGACCACTAACCAGTCATGAGTCCGAAGTCGTGAGTCGTGACTCAGGACTCACGAGTCACGACCAAGTTAGATTGATAATCTCTATTATATATGATATATCTTATATCATAATATGTATTTTATAGTATATATAGTCATATCCTGTCTTATTACATATCATAGGACCCAAAATACTTGAAAAATAAATATATAAATTTTGAAAAATAAATAACTTTATCGCAACGCCCAAGTCCAGACGTTGCCCTCGTTGCTAACCCGTTGCCGTTGCCGTTGCTAAAACGTTGCGTTCAACTATGCTCCAAACCAAGGGAGTGCACGGCTACGTGAGGAGAGCGAAAATAGAGAGAGAAACCTGCGTAGAAATTTGGAGAAAAAAATGGCAAAACTAAAATTGAAGAAGCCAAAATCAAGTTACAAGAGTTTTGGGACCAAGTCTTATTTATAAGTGACTTTTAGGTCATTTGGGCATGTTCACACATGGCCAATGACCAAAAGACATAAAAATAATGTAAATGCCTATAACTCTCAATTTGGGGCCCAACAAATATAACAAAATTATGTCTGTGAAGCTCTCGAAGAGAGCTATCACCTGGAAGGGTCAAAATATACAAAAGGAGAATCCTTGGGGCCTTTATCCCCAACAACCTCCCACTTACAAGACCAAGGAGGCTCCTTTACGCTAAGTAACTCCCGCCATCTGTATCTATAGCTGATGTTGTGCCTTTGGTAGACACTTAGTGAGGGCATATGCAAGATTTTGTGAACTATTGACCTTGATCAAAGTGCTCAAGCCATCCTCTAGCACCTCTCTGATGAAGTGGTATCTCACATCAATATGCTTTGAGCAAGCATGGAACATGGCATTCTTTGCCAAACATATAGCACTCTAGTTATCACATCCAAGAAGAAGTGTCTTTTTAGGCATCCTAAACTCACTACATAAGTTGGCTAACCAAATGGCTTCTTTAGAAGCCTCCGTGGCTGAAATATATTCAGCCTATGTAGTAGATAGTGCAACTATCCTCTGAAGTCTAGAGCACCATGAAATAGCACCCCCTGCAAGGATGTATACATAGCCACTTGTATACTTGCGAATGTCTACATCACCTTCCATGTCTGAAACACAAAATCCTTTCAACTCCAATGGACCCTTTCCATAACATAGGCATTTACCTTTGGTTCCTTTCAAATATCTCAAGATAGAATTGATCGCCTTCCAATGAGCTTTGCCAAGATTAGCCATAAACCTGCTAACAACTCCCACTGCATCAGCAAAGTCTAGCCGAAAGGCAACCATAGCATACATAAGTGAACCACAAGTTGATGCATATGGAACACTCCATGTAGTTGGCTGCATCATCATCTTTGGGACAGTCATCCTTGGAAAGCTTAACATGTGGCTGCAATGGCACTCCAAGAGGCTTAGCATCAGCCACACATTAAATCTATCTAGCACTTTTTCAATGTATTTTTCTTGGGATAAATGCAAAGTAAACTCCTTCCTATCCCTTTTTATTTGCATACCAAGTATATGTTCAGCTTCCCCAAGGTCTTTCATTGAGAATGCAAAGTTCAGTTGCTGTTATAGAGCATTTAGAGTGCTCTGTTTCTTCCTGGCCAGGAGCATATCATCTACATGCAGCACAAGAATGATTGGGTTGCCATCTTCATCCTTTTTAGTGTACAAACAGTGGTCTGCATGGTTTCTTTTAAACCCATGTTTAAGCATAAATGCATCAAACTTCTTATACCATTGTCTAGGGGCTTGTTTCAGCCCATATAAACTCCTTTTCAACTTGCATACCAGATGCTCTTTTCCAGGAATGGCTTATCCTTCTGGTTGTTTCATGTACAGCTCTTCATCTAACTCACCATGCAAAAAAGGCTGTTTTAACATCCATTTAAAATAAGTCCAAATCCAAGGCAGCTATAAGAGCAAATAACACACGTAATGTGGTCATTTTCAATAGAGGTGAGAACACTTCTTGAAAATCAATGCCCTCTTTTTTAGCATATCTCTTAGCAACCAGCCTTGCCTTATACTTGGGTTTGCCATCAACAGTCTTGATTTTGTATACCCACTTGTTGGGAATGGCCTTCTTATCTTTGAAAAACTCAACCAAGTCCCAAGTATCATTTGCATGCAAGGCTTTTATCTCTTCCTGCATGGCTAACTCCCACTACTTCTTGTGCTCACATAGTTTTGCCTCTTTATAAGTGAGAGGCTCACCCTCATGTACAGAGGGATCATATCTGTTCACGGACCTCCTAGGACATGTAGATCTTCTTACCCAATGATCCACATTCTCTGGCAATGTATCTACATCAAGAGGTACATCAACTTCCTCATTGTTAATGGGCTGCTGTACATCATCTCCAGCCTTTTTTTTGCATGAATAGGTGGCTGTATATGCACTTTAGGAGCCTCATTTTGTGGTCCAACATCATCTGGCTCAATAACCAATGGCTCATTGTCATTTTCAGCCATATGTGCTGCATCCCGAAGGTTCATCAGATTTAACAGATGGCTATAGATGCTGAAATTTGACCTTTTTATGCTCATCTTTAGGAGCACAATTGTTTTTGAGGAGCCTTGCCTCATTAAATACAACATTCCGGCTGTGTATTACCTTCTTGAGTTGCGGTGACCATATTTTGTAGCCCATTTCACCTTCATCTCCATAACCCATGAAGATTCCTTTCATAGACTTTACATCTAACTTGCTTCTCAACTCAAGTCTTATATGCACAAAAGCACACAACCAAAGATGTGCACGTGGTCATATGAAGCTGGTTTGCCAGACCAAACCTCTTCCAAAATGCCACCTTTTAAAGACATGTGAGGGGATTGATTGCAAACATGAACTGCAGTTTTCAAAGCCTCCTCCCAAAATCCACGAGGGAGATTAGTTGTGGACAGCATGCATCTCACCCTCTCACATAAAGTCCTGTTATACCTTTCAACCACACCGTTAGAAGAGGGGTTGTATGGGACTATTAGCTCCCTCTTAATACCAAGATTTTCACGAAATCTATTGAATTCAGCATCTGTAAAGTCACCCCCATTATCTATACATAAACATTTCAACTTTCTTCTTGTTTGGGTGATACAAATGTATGAAATTTCTTAAATGCAACAAAGGCTTCATCCTTAGATTTTAACAAATATACCCAATAAGCTTCCATGACCCCTTCTCAAAGAGGGTACTATATCCATGCATATCCATTTGCCCAACAGACAAAAGGCTTTTCTTGATGCTTGGCACATACCTTAGTGTAACCTTACATCATGGAAAACGAGCTCATCAATGCCATCTACATTGAGATGCACTGTGTCAATACCTTCAATAGAAACGCATGGTTATTTCCAAGGTAGACATGTCCATGGCTCCATGCATGAAAGGTAGTAAAACACTCCTTAATAGGAGTAACATGAAACGGTGCACCTCAATACACAATCCATGTTTGTGACAAAGCACCATTCACAATACACAAGGCATCAATCATATCCCTATTGGTGATCTATATATCTTGTGCATGAATATTAACATATGTATCATTAACTTTGGCATGATCTGCTCCCATAATAGCACAAAGAATATCTTCTACATCTGATAGCTCCTCAATGACAACACTAGAAGCCACATTGGCCTTCTCTTTGTCCTTGTCCTTTGAGCTTTCATGAGCTTCATTCTTGGTACCCCATTTCTTCTTGTTCCCTGTGTTCTTCTTTCTTTCTAGTTCAGCTTTGTAGTATCTTCAATCAAGATTCTTGTAACCTTTTCTACCACATTGGTAACAAGTCACTTTGGGCTTGCTTTTGCTTTTGTTCCTCTTCATTTCCACTTTTCTTTTTCGTTCTTCCTCTAGCCACATTGGCTGAACCATTGTCCTCTCCATTAGCCTTCCTCCTGAATTCCTCATTTAAAATAGAGCCCCTTGCACAATCAAAGGTAAGAGTGGGATTATTCAAAAGTGAAAAAACCAATGTTTCCCATGAATCAGGTAAGGTCATCAACAAGAAGATGGCCTTAAACTTGTCATCAAATGGAGGTAGTCTGGAGTCCTATAATTGCGACTCGCGAGAGAGTGCCTATAAATGTGAATAAGTGCTTGGTTGCACTTTTCGACTCATCAAGTTGCATACACACTAGCTTACACATGAGATGCACTTGATTTACAAGTGTGGTATTTTCATAGGTCGCCTTTAGCTTCTTCCATACCTCAAATGCACTTATAAAGCCCTTCATATCCACTAAGATTTCATCTGAGACAGCCATCTTGATATAAGTGATGGCCTTCTTGTTTAGGTTCGTCCATGCTCCATCTGTCATATCTTCAGGCTTGACTTCCTCAAGAGCCCCTTCGCAATCTTTAAGAAAGAGGATCTCGGGGACAAAGGGCTGCATCAAAAAATTTATGGGAACACAAGCCATCCCGGTTGGGCATCACTACATGTATGAAGGGGGGGAGAGCGTCCGGCATCCCTCGGGCCCAGGGACGCGTCCCCCTATGACTATGTATGAGAGACCTTCTACTCAATGTGCCAAAGGTTAAGACATTGAATGAATCCAATACCCAAGCTATTCAATGTGATAACCACCTTTTTTAAAGGAAACAAGGAAAACAAATAGAAAGAAGACTTCTCCAATGGAAACACTTCCAACCCATTCTACTCCTAGAGAACAGCCTATGCTTGAACCTATGCAAATATACATAACTAGGTTCCTACTTCTAAGCCCACAAGAGAAACAGAGGAGAGAACAAGTTATGCATGAGTCGAAGTCACTCTTGTAAAGAAGGGAAACAAGGAAGTCCTGTTGTAAAGGAGATCGTACAATCGTACCATGATATAAGAAAGGGTCTCATAATTCAAGCAAGACCCATAGAAACATGCCTTGCGCCTATCAAGTTGATCATGCCTAAGAAGACTCTTTCCCTTACAACTTTGGTCGACTTGGGAGCCTCATGTTTTATCGATGAAGGATTGGTAAAGAAACATAAGACTCCAATACTTCAAAAGCACAAACTAGGAATAGCTAAAGAAGCAAATAGAAGACCTCTAGTATCCAAGTATATTGCCAAAGAAACTACACCATTAAGAGTAGACCTTGGTAATCATGATTCTCATATATGTTTCAATGTAATATCAAGTCCCATAAACCCTGTTATCATTTGAATGCCCTGTCTAAAGAAACATAATCCAAACATTGATTGGGAAAAGAATAAAATCACTCAATGAGATATCCAGAACAACATGACATATGTAGGAGCCAAAGCCTTTATACATGCAGTAAGGAAGGAACCAACATATATGATCTATGCCATACCAACTCAAGAGTATTACGTCATAAACCTCGTGGCCTCTTGCAACCTTTACCTATTCCAAAAAGGCCATGGTCTTCATTATCTATGGATTTCATCACATATCTACCAAGGTCCGATAAGTATGATGTCGTTCTTGTTATAGTGGATAGATTCACCAGGATGACACACTTCATTCCAACTACCAAGGCAATCACACGTGCAACTAGACTTTTTCTCATATACATCTTTAGGCTTCATGGATTGCCTGATGATATTGTCAATGATCAGGGTCCACAATTCATATCCAATTTTTGGAACAATCTTTGCAAGCTCCTTTGTGTTCAAGTTAAACATCCACAACCAATCATCAGCCAATCATCAGCCAATCATCAGCCAATTATCAGCCAATCATCAGCAGACTCATGGACAAACAGAACGGGTTAGTCAAGTCCTAGAAAAGTATCTCCGTTGCACTATCAACTACCATCAAAATGATTGGTTTGAGCTTTTAAAATTTTGCAAAGTTTGCCTATAACAACAGTGTTCATACATCTACCACGCAGACTCCCTTCTTTGCAAATTATGGACAACACCCAAGGATGGATGTAAAGCTCTCAAATCATATCAAGAACCCAACTTCCAGAGATAAGGCCCAGTACCTCATGGATAATACTCATAGCTCAAGCGATCCATATAGCTAATGAACACTGTAAGTATTATGCAGATCAGCATCGTGTTCATAATCCATCCTATCACATTGGGGATAAAGTGTGGTTACTCATAATTAATTAGCAAACTTCAAGGCCCTGTGCAAAGCTAGACAATCAAAGATTTGGTCCTTTCACCATCATGGCTAAAAGAATGTCTTGAGGAAGATTGGAGTACCTTGTTCATTGGAAAGGGTATGACATCAATGATTGTACTTGGGAGCCTACAGAAAACCTTCGCATAGCACCAATCAAGGTTCGAGAATTCCATAAGAAGAATCCAATGAAGCAGAGACCAGAGAACATCACTAATCCTCTTGAAACTCATCACTTAGGGGGAGGTAATGGCATGGACACAAAGGAAACCATCTTCAAGCTCAAATTCCATGTGACTTTTTATATCTCATAATTGGTTTAAAATTTGGAGAAATTAATGTTTCCATCGTGTTTCAAACATTCAAAACCCTAAGATAGGTTGTCTAGTTGCTTGATTCTGACATCCAAAGGTCCAGTTTCCGATTGTTGACATCATCGATGACATCACCAATTCGTAACCGCCATTGAACACCTATATAAGGGGGGCTTAGCCACATACATCCTCAATCTTTCCAATACCAGTCTTGGGAGCTCAAGGAGTCTCGTTCTCAAGTTAAATACTTTCCAAGTTCCAGTTCTAGTCTTGTTCCTTGTTCTAGTGTTGTCTAGTCTAGTATCTTGAACATCATGACTTGTCCTCTTGTGATCATGTAGTAGGAGACATAGTAAAAAGGTGAGATTTAAATCAGGATTTAAATCGTTTAAATCGTAGAGATTTAAAAAAATGAAAATAAAAATTGAGGTTTTTATTCATCATGAGCGATTTTTATTTCATTATGTATTTTGTCATTCGTCACGATATCTAAAAGCCTCTCCAAATCTCATTAGCAATAGCAATTACCAGAATTAAAGAGATTTCCAACAAAAGAGTGAAGAAGAGAACAAGATTTAGACAAAATTTAAATTTTTTGTAAAAGAAATTTCAAAAAAAAAACAATTTTTATTAATTAATAAAAATCGTTCCCAGAGATTTAAATCGCGATTGAGGTTTTTACGATTTTTAAAAAATAAAAATCGTACGATTTTTTTAACTATGGTAGGAGATCCTATCCAGTTCTTTCTTGTACCTAGTCCATCTCCCTCAAGGGAGTTCTTGTACTCCAAATATATTTTTTCACACCTACGATCCCAGGTTATGGGATCTCTTTTGTCCTATCTAGTCCAATTATCCATACCTATCAATCCCGAGTTGTGGGACTTCTTGTATCGACTGCATACTCTTGTACTATTTTCCCTATGTTGGTGATATGTAATAAGAAATATAATTCCAAAATCTTGTGGAGTCTCGTCAAGGGCACAATCTAGTGCTCCATGGCAGTCTCTTGCCACCATGCCGATCTTGATTTCTGCTCATGAAGAATCTTAAAGGGGCTTCCATCAAGAGCAATCTTCCTTTCCCCCTTACTAAAGTACAAAAGGTTCCATCAACACCAACCTTCCCTTAGTCAACCAAGGAAGGTGAATCGTGATCCTCCATAAATCAACCTACCTACCTACATGAAAACTAAGATAATAGAACTCATCACCACAAGCTTGCATGTGCCTCATGATCTCTCCTCTCCGGCTAGTAGTATCCCATGCCACCCAATAGAAAAGGAATAAAGGACAACCTCCCCTTTGCAACCAAACTTCAAAGGCAATTACCCTCCAACAATCAACCTATCTACACCACAAAAAAACCAAGATAGTAAATCTCATCCGACATGCTTGCATGTGCATTGTGTTCCCTCCTCTCCGGATACTAGCATCCCATGCTACCTCTATATAAGAGGATAAAGTTCTATCAAGCTAGAGTGACTATCCCATGAGTTCTTGTGTATTTGTGCATGTCACCTTTCCTCCTCCTACAAGCAAGATGCCTTCCAATATTAGTGCCACTCCAAGATCCTACTAACAAGACAAAATACAAGCAACACTCATGGTAGAGCATGAAAGGGATGGACATCAAAATTACATCTAACCCATAGCCAAGACAAGCTCACTCCCAAGCCTAGGAGCTTGCAACTACACGTCGCCATCATAAGAATGGTCAATGTCATAACATCACACCCAACACCAGAAAGGTGTGTAGATGATTCCATCAAGGGCCGAAGTCCAAGTGTGGTGATCACACAATGTGTCTCACAAATGAGATTTCAATCCTATTATAGGACTATATCACTGATCTAACGCATCACCAATGCAAATTTTATGATGCATAATCCTTATCTTATGAAAATATTGATATGATGAAATTTATGTGATTTTCATCTTTGGACTTGCATCACGATGAAATAACCAAGTTGACACGATAACTTTCAGCAATGGGATATAATATGCTATGCTGCACTTGTTTGATATTAAGAACCATCAAAATCAAATGTAGTTATGGTCATAAATTTCATTAGGTGATGAGCCGAATAA
>CM035418.1:29030472-29035472 GCA_020310875.1 Ceratopteris richardii | reverse complement strand
AGGTCTACATATTTAAGATTAGTGTTTTAGGGTTTAGTATTTCAGATCTAGAATTTTAAGATTACGGTTTTAATTAAATATATATAATTAAATATATAGAATTAAATATATAAAAATAGGATTATGTAAGGAAAAAAAATCTGAATATATAAATAAATATATATATAAAATAAGATAATTATATACATAAATAAATATAGAAAGAACTAGTGTTTTAAATAATTTAATTAAATATTTATAATTAAATATATAAAATTAGATATATAAAAATAGGATTACGTAAGGAAAAAAAATCTGAATATATAAATAAATATATATATATAATAAGATAATTATATACATAAATAAATATTAAAAGAACTAGTGTTTTAAATAATTTAATTAAATATATATAATTAAATATATAAAATTAAATATATAAAAATAGGATTACGTAAGGAAAAAAAATCTGAATATATAAATAAATATATATATATAAAATAAGATAATTATATACATAAATAAATATAAAAAGAACTAGTGTTTTAAATAATTTAATTAAATATATATAATTAAATATATAAAAATCTAAATATATGAATAAATATATATATAATAAGATAAGTATATGCATAAATAAATATAAAAAGAACTAGTGTTTTAAATAATTTAATTAAATAATTATTTTAAATATATAAAAATAGGATTACGTAAGAAAAAAATCTGAATATATAAATAAATATATATATAAAATAAGATAATTATATACATAAATGAATATAAAAAGAACTAGTGTTTTAAATTATTTAATTAAATATAATTAAGTAAAGAAAAAATCTGAATATATAAATAAATATATAAATACACAAACACACATACTTATATACCTATCTATATTCACATATATATACATATACACATGCATACATATATATACATGTTTTAGTTCTAGGTCATTTGGATTAGGGTTTTAGGGTTTTAACACTTACATAACATATATACACACATACACATACACATATAATACATATATACATGTATATACACATGTGTATAGAAATATACATAATTTAGGTCTAGATCTTTAAAATTAGGGTTTTAGGGTTTAGGCATACATATAACTTAATTAAGAGGAAAAAAATCTGAATAAATAAATATATATATATATATAAAATAGGATCAATCAAGAAAAAATCCGAATATATAGATAAAATAGGATAGCTATATAGATTAGGGTTTTAAAACTAGGATTTTAAGTTTTTTTAGGTATTTAAGTATTTAGGTCTTTAAGAGTTAGATTTTTAGGTTTAATAAAAAAAGAAATGTTCTAAAATGTTCTAAAATGTCCATATTGTAGCAGATGGCTTCTTTGGATCCTGAAGAGAGAATGGCATGTCCTTGCACACAGTGCAAGTATCAAATTTATCGGAAACGATGGATTTGTACTGCACATGTTAGAGAGTATGGATCCTTTGATAGGAGTCGACTGGAAAACCTACGCTATCATTCGCATGGTCCCCCAGGTGAGCAGATGGATCCAAACGACATTGCACCGGTAACATCTTGTGGACAAAAGAGAGCAAAAAAGGACTTAGACGTAGAAGCAAGCACTAATAATATTACACAGAATGAACATATGGAAGAGATGCTTGAAGCATTTTATGAGATGGACGAAGATCATGATGGGGAAGAAGGTGTCGACGAGAGTTTCATGGACACAACAGAAATTCCACAATCAGAAGTTGATGAAGAATATGAAAACATGCGAAGATTAGCTCGTTTACCACTTTACAATGGAGCAAAGATATTTGTACTACGTGCTTCACTCGCGATGCTCAATCTGCAATCCATTTATGGATGGTCAGATAGTAGTGTCACTGAATGTTCAGGTAAGTGGAGAACAAATTGGCTTTCATTGTTGTATCACAATAACTTCATTTACTAATATCATTTTAATTGCTTATTGCAGGCTTCTTAAAGATCAAATTTTGCCAGAGGGCAATGACATGCCTCCAACACGTGGAGATGCGAAAAACTTTTACAGTCCATTGGAATGGATTATACGAAAATTCATGCTTGTCCGAATGATTGCATTCTCTTTCGGAATGAGTATGAGCATCTCCACATATGTCCAAAGTGTGGAGCAAATAGATTTAGAGAAGACGTTATAGGCGAAGCAATCCCTGCAAAGGTTCTTCGCCACTTTCCTATGATTCCACGAATTAAGAACATGTTTAGATGCAAATCTATAGCTGAGTTAATGTCATGGCATACAAAGAGAAGGTCTACAGATAATGTAATGCGAGTGCCAATTGACTTTGATGCTTGGAAGCACATAGATAGTAAGTGGCCAGAGTTTGCTAGTGAGCCTCCGTCCATACGTCTAGGCCTAGCTATGGATGGAGTGAATCCATTTGGATTACGTAGTTCTTCATGGAGCACATGGCCTGTATGTTTGGTCAATTATAATATCCCACCATGGTTGGCCACAAAGAAAGGTCATTTATTATTAGCTCTTATTGTACCTGGTAAGTATAAGGTAAAAAACATGGATGTATATCTTGCACCACTTGTAGAAGAACTGCACATTTTATGGGATGGGATCACTATGCGTGACATGTCTCAACCTATATGAAGAAGAGACGTGCGAGTGCAAGGCATACTTATGTGGAAAATGCATGATTGGCCTGGTTATGGTGAATGTTCAGGTTTATCGATTTCGGGTTACCATGCTTGTCCTTTATGCGGACCACGACTCGAAGCACGTTATTCCAAAGCACTACGTAAAACTATCTATGAAGGACATCATAGATATTTGCCTGATGGGCATGTTTTACTTGAAGGACAAATTGGTCGACAAGCGCAACACCAAATGAAAGTTAGCGATTGGAAACAACTGTGGGATTCAGAAAATCTAGTTGTTGCTCGAATAAAACGGTTGTCCATTTTTCATGAACTCCCTTATTGGAGTGAATTGGTGATCAATCATTTGGTAGACCCGATGCATATTTTCAAGAATGTGGGAGAGATGCTTTGGAAAACTTTGATCGGAAAATAAGAAAGCAAAGCACAAAGGGACGACCTAGAAGAGCGAGGTCGTATGCGAGAGTTGTGGACAATTACTAAGCCCAACGGAACAGTATCGTTACCAAGAGCTCCTTGGGTGCTTCGCAGGATGGAAGAGCAACAAGTGAAGAAAACAATTTCAGAGTTTCGTACACCTACTGGATGCATGAGATGTCTAAAGACTGCTTTCACACGAAACGACGATCTTGCAGGACTCAAGTCTCATGATTGGCACAAGTTTTTATAGTTTGTGCTCCCTGTAGCCCTAAAAGATTGTCTTTCAGAGGATGTACGAAAAACCATTTATAAAATTACTTCTTTAGTATGGTGGATATCTTCTAAAGAGATAAATAGAGATAGCATAGAGAGTGTGAAACTCAATGCTATCGAGGCTGTTTGTATGGTAGAGAAATACTTTCCCACAAGTATTCTCACTATTCAACTTCATTTACTGGTTCATGTAGTAAATGAAGTTGCAATAGCAGGAACTGTCCATAGTCGATGGATGTTCTTCTTAGAGCGCTTTATGAAGACATTAAAAGGATTTGTTCGACAGAGAGCACGTCCAGAGGGTAGCATGGCAGAGGGATGGCTTGTACAAGAATCTCTTGTATTCATTACTGAGTTTCTACGTATATCGGATCCTGAAATGCCTCGCTTATGGAGCGATGATGAAGATGTTCGTCTCGTAGGCGATGAACCACAAGGTAAAGGATTGCAAAGAAAAATGGATGCAGCTTTCAGAGAGAAGGCAATGAAGTTTTTGCATAGTTAACTCTGAGCCTATGCAAAAGTGGTTAGAAAGGTATTAACTTGCCAAGGAAACTAACGCAAAGGAAAGAGCTCAGTTTCGAAGAAATCGTTCCACTCGATTTTTGCCTCTTCCAGAAAATCTTCGACCTCTCCCATCTTTTCCAACGAGCAGATGGCTAGATGCAGCGGTTTCACAAGCAAAGGCAGCGGGTGAAGATATCTCTGAAGAAGAAGAAGAACTCGCAAAAGGATGTGATTGGGAGTATATCAAATACGGTGCACTATGGTCTCATGGACGACACTTTCGAATCGCACGAATCGATCAAAACCGGTCTACTTTTGATAGTGGAGTGATGGTGAATTTTTTGCAAAAAAGTAGAGCGAGTGCAAGAGATGATAATGCTCTAGAAGGCGAGTTAGATTATTGTGGTGTGATTCAAGACATCTTGAAACTATCTTTCAGAAAGTTTGATTACTTTGTTTTTGACGTGAAATGGTTCAAAGTAGTCACCTCTGGAAGAAACGCAACAGTGAGACGAGATAAGAGCGGTTTGCTTCAAGTCGACTCCACAAGATTATGGACAGATGAAAGGGATACATTTGTACTTCCCGAACACTGTGAGCAAGTTGTTTTTATACCAGATTCAAAAGACCCAGAGTGGCTATTTGTTTTACAAGTCGCTCCACGTAGTAGACAAATTTTTGAAAATGCAAATGTAGAAGAAAGTCCATCTCTAGTGGACTCAGAGATTCATTCGATAGTTGAGGAGGAAGAGATCTTTTTCAAGAAGAAGAGGTCATTGAAGAAGAGGTCATTGTTCGAGAAGATGAAGCAATAGACGATGATCAAGAGGAAACCAGCATAGCAAGCGATTTAGAAGCCATCAATTTAGAGATAGATATTCTCGGTGCATCGGATCTTCAAGAGGATGCTAGAATAGAGGACTTTTGAATAAAAGACTTGTACATACTAATTTTTTGTTTTTTTTTTGTTTATTCCCTATATTATTTTACTTATCGCATGCTAATTATTTGAGTTCTTTTATTACAGGGCATGATGGGAGACAGTCCTCCAGTCACTCCACAGTCCATGACAGAGGAGCAGTTTTTGGAGTTCATCTCTCAGGTTCCTCCTGCGTATATGGCCGTTGCATCACAATATTGGATCGCTCGTGGTAGCACTCCTCCCAGCCTCACTCCTA
>CM035418.1:28967972-29025472 GCA_020310875.1 Ceratopteris richardii | reverse complement strand
TTATTCTTTTATTCAACCCCTTATAGTCCATGCATAATCTATAAGAGCTGCCTTTCTTCTTTTGAAATAAAACAACTACTCCCCAAGGTGAAACACTCAATCTTATCAAGCCTTTCTTCAAAAGATCATCTAATTGAATCTTAAGCTCCTTTGATTCATTTATCTTAAGCCTAGAGGGTGCTCTATAACATGGTTCGCTCCCCAAGTACACGTTGATGACATGGCCAATCTGCCTAGGTGGAGCTATACCAGGCAAGTCTTTTGGAAAAACATCTGCATATTCTTTTGAAAGATTTTCTACATAATTTAGAAGGTTTTCATCATCATCTTCCTCAAGTAGATTGTTGACATACACTACAAATGTTGTACGTCCATCATGTATACCTCTAATTATATATAAAGCAAAAATGAGAATAGGCTTAGGATTATGTGCATCACCTAGCATGTGGATAGATTCACCATCTAGTGCTACAAGGAATATGGGGGCATAGCAATGATTGACATGACTCACTTTCGTCACTATGTGATTGTGAATTTCATCGCATTGAGCATCGAGCGCACTCCATCGTTTAAACGATGCTCCAAGGTTGTTAAGGATGTTAATTGAAGTGTCGCTTATGTGAGAGTCGCATATGTGACACATTGAGAGCTTTGCATATGTGATGCTACATAGCATCACATATGAGATGTTTAAAAACATCCCATATGTGACAGTTTAGAGAATCTTCTACACGATGTCTGCACATCGCTCATGTGATGGTTGCTTTTCGACGTTATTTTCAAGGTTGTTAAGGATGTTAATTGAAGTGTTGCTTATGTGAGAGTCGCATATGCGACACATTGAGAGCTTTGCATATGTGATGCTACATAGCATCACATATGAGATGTTTAAAAACATCCCATATGTAACAGTTTAGAGAATCTTCTACACGATGTCTTGTCCAACGTTCATATCTACATTGCACATACGAGCTCGAGTGCTCTCTTTCTCAATCTCTCTCTTTTAGTCTCTCTCTCTCTCTTTCTCTCCTTCTTTCTAGGTCTTTCACTTTCAATCTCTCTCTCTCTCTCTCTTTATTGTAGGTTATTCAAGAAGTTCACCGAGCATATATATGGCTAAACCCTAAACCCTAAACCCTAAACCCTAAACCCTAAACCCTAAACCCTAAACCCTAAACCCTAAACCCTAAACCCTAAACCCATACACACATACATATAGATATATACACATACACACACATAGACACACACATGCACATGCACATGCACATACATGCACTTACACAAATATAGATATATACCCACATGTGCATACATAAATACATACACACAACTACACACACATACATATAGATCTACACACAAGCACACATATAATATGAATGAATTATACAATTAAAGTAATAAATTACATGTTAAATGTAAATTGTAATAAAAATCATTTAGTACATTTTTGTCATTAATTAGTACCATAGACACAATTAAAAACATAACTGGCATCTCTTGCTAGTAGAGGGATTACACTTGTAAAAAATGAAAGATTATATATTGATGGAACACCTTGCATGCATTGAAATACAGAAGGTTTAATAAACAATAATCGAGGATAAAATAGTTCAATGACAAATTGCACATTTGAGGAGTGTGAAAATATTCATGAATCTGTTGCAATGAAAACTCTAATTAATTGAAATTATTTTCAAGTTACTTACATATTTTAATTTGTGTTTTATGTTTATTTTTTGTTCATTTATGGAATACTTAATGATTTTTATTCATGTATGTAGATTCCAATGTATGATATTGATGATCTTCCACCACACCATTCAAAGTTGCTAGTAAGACCTCATTTATCAAAATCATTCATGAGGACGCTATGCCAAAAAGTGATCCTATAAAATATGCAAGATTGAAAGAACTATATTCAAAAGAAGATAAGTACAAGATTTTTGTGATGATGATGATGGCATGGCATATTTTATTGAGGATTCATATCAAAATGATAGCAAAAGCATTGATATTTCTAAAAATGAGAAATATCTTCGAGAAGAATGTCTAAAGCATATTTATGAAGGAAGTCACTTGACATGAATAAGCGCAAGCTTACTTATTCTCAAACTTGAAAATAATTTTGGATGGAGTAATGTATCTCTTTCGACACTATTAAGGTATATGCTTTATTTTTCTATCTATTTATATATATACACACATACACATACATATATAAATATATACATACACATACACATGCACATATACATACACATGTACATGCATGCATACACACACACACATACACATGCTATGAAAGTAAGGCCAAAGTGATAAAAGCTAAGATGAGAACAAGAACCTGCATCGAATGAGCACTTTTTCTCCGCCCATCCTGTACATGAAAATAAAGGGAAAACTAACACGAGTTTACATTGTCCATAATAAAAAACACCAACATGCGAAAAAAATTAAAGGCACCTGTAAGAATAGAATCCTTTGGCTCTTTGGAATCGTATCTTTTTCCATCTTTGATTTGTAAACCTTTAGAATCTTCTAGATAAATTTGCTTATAATCTCATTTTCTAGATGACTTAATAACCTGCATTGCTAACTACTTTGTGTGAACTTTGTAGACAAATGTGTTAGTATCAATTAGCAAATCAAGTATTAGGTCGTCTAGAAAATGGGAGAAGCAAATTTATATAGAAGATTCTAAAGGTTTAAGAATCAAAGATAGAAAAAGATTCAATGCCAAAGATCCAAAGAGGATTCTCTTCTTACAAGTTCCTTTCATTTTTGTCGTGTTCTATTATGTTAGGTACTTTTCTTACCTCTTAGGTTCTTCAAGCAAATTTATCTAGAAGAACCTAAGAGGTAAGAAAAGTACCTAACATAATAGAGTATGAAAAAAATGAAAGGTGCCTTTAAGAAGAGAATCCTCTTTGGATCTTTGGCATCAAATCTTTTTCCATCTTTGATTTGAAAACCTTTAGAATCTTCCTGATAAATTTGCTTCTCCCACTTTTTAGATGACCAAATGCTGTAGACAAATGTGTAAGTCTCAGTTAGCAAAGTAGGTATTAATTCATCCATAAAGTGGGAGAAATCCAAGTGATTTAGAAGCCTATATAGACAAGCGGTAGTCTGCATGCAACAATAAATGAAACCAAAATTAGAAATGAAATGAAAAAATTTACTACTGTCACATCTATTTGCTGAATGCAACAATGTATCAAAAAACACACATACATATATACACATATACACACATACATGTATACACATAGACATAGACATACACATACACATACACATACACACATATACATACACATACATACACATACACACATACATATACACACACATACACATATATACACATACATATATACACATAGACGTATACACACATACACACACATACACATACACACACATACACATACACACACATACACACATACACATACACATACACATACACATACACATACACATACACATACACATACACATACACACACATACACATACACATACACATACACATACACATACACATACACATACACATACACATACACATACACATACACATACACATACACATACACATACACATACACATACACATACACATACACATACACATACACATACACATACACATACACATATATGCACATATTTATTTATTTATTTTAATTCAGAATACTTTTTTCATGAAATTGCAAGTTAATATTTGAAAAGTTTTTACCAAGCAACAATATTCTTCCTACATCACACAATGAAATGAAAAAGATAATCAACAATCTTGGTATAGATTATCATTTTTTATATGCATGCCCTAATGATTGTATTTTATATAGAGGGGAATACATAGAATCTATGACATGTCCAAAATGTCAATCTCCTCGATATAATGATGAAGAGGGTAAAATCCCAAAAAAGGTATTGAGAAATTTTCCATTGGCTCCATGAATTAAACATATATTTCAAAACCCTCAATTATCAAAGCTTTTGACATGGGGATTTAATTGTGTGTGTGTGCATATGTGTATTCATGTGTACATGTGTGCATGTTTTAGTATGCACATGTGTGTGTTTCACGTGTATGTATGCATGTGCATGTCTGTGATATGTGCAAGTGTGTTTACAACTCTCTATGCATGTATATGTATACATGTGTATGTATGCATGTGTGTGTTATGTATATGTATCTACATGTGTGTTTTATATGTATGTATGTATGTGTATCTGCATGATGTGTATGTATCTATATATGTATTATGGTCCTTGTTGATTGAGTAGCTATATATAGAGAGGCACAAGGTTGGGAGGAGAGACATTTCTCTAGATGGTGGTGGAATACTTTCTCAAATAAATGCACAGTGAAATCTACATCAAAGCATACTACATTTGTATATATGTATATTTGTATACCATTTTCTTGTATATTTGTATACCTAGAATCTTACTATACTTACTATTATTTTCAAATTTTATTATTATATGGTCCTCATTGATTCGAGTAGTGAATGATTTGTTCAATGTAGGTGATGCATCTACACTTGAACATGAGGTAATTGAAATCAATATGTACAATGATAAGAAGAGGACTAGATGCAATGTGTGTATGTATATGTGTGTGTACATATATTTGCATGATGTGTATATACTTATATATGTATTATGGTCCTCGTTGATTCGAATAGCTAATGATTTGTGTTGAATGTAAGTGATGCATCTGCACTTGAAGACGAAGTTATTGAAATCAACATACATACACACACACGCATATATATATATATATATATATATACACACACACACACAGATATAAATATAACAAATAAAAGTAATGCATACGATGCATTGTCATGATGATGTGCCATAAGTATCCACATCTATTTCAGACTCCACTTATGAGACCACCTACTGCTAGATTTTGTCTCTTTTGAACTAAGTATGTACTTTTTGTCTCTCACATCAAATTGATTGCAAAAAAAAAATCATATAAATAAAACATAAAATATATATTTGAATTTATATGTAAAATTTATACTTATTCCAATTTTAAGTGAACAAAATGCAGGTAGGAGTCACATAAAGCTCTCATTCTTTTTTTTTTTTAATCCAAATCATGCTTGATTTATATTATATTGCCCTGAAGTTCTATGTCACACTCCAACCCAAAAGCTACCTATACATGTCCTCATAGGTACGTGTGTTGTGCTCTCACGAGCTGGAGGTGATATAGGTGTCCTAAAAATAACTAGGTAAAAATGATTAAAAACATGTCTTATAATATCATAAAAAATATTAATTTATAAAATGAAAACATACCTATGGGCAAACAACTATCTTCTCGCAAATGGGGCAGCAGATGAGCCTTCCTTTGGCCATTGGCTAAGCATCTGGATCAGTCTAATTCCTCATCGGGCATGTTTGCATACTCATGCAGGACAACCCCCAAGGAATCAGACAAAATTTTTCCTCTCATAAGACTATTTATGAGAGTAAGTTTCATCTTTCGCTCTCTACTACGATCCATAATATCTATACATATAAAACAAAAATGGATTATATATACATATATATATATATATATATATATATATATATATATATATATATGTGTGTGTGTGTGTGTGTGTGTGTATGTACGTGTTGTGTGTGTGTGGGTATGTGTGTATGCATGTGTTTGTGTGTGTATGTATATCTGTGTATGTGTATGCATGTATGTGTGTGTATATCTGTGTATGTGTATGCATGTATGTGTGTGTATATGTGTGTGTGTATGTATGCATGTATGTGTCGGTATATGCATGTATGCATGTGTGTATGTATGCATGTATGTGTGTATATGCGTGTATGTGTGTGTACGTATGTGTGTGCATATGCATGTATGCATATGTGTGTGTATGTATATGTATGTATGTACATGTGTGTGTATGTGTTTGTATGTATATGTGTGTATCTGTATGTGTGTGTATGTGTTTGTATCTATATGTGTATGTATGTGTATGTGTGTATATGTGTTTATGCATGTATATGTATATGTGTATATGTGTGTATATGTGTATGTAGGTGTGTATGCATGTGTGTATGTATGCATATCCATGTGTATGCATGTGTGTGTCTCTATGTGTGTATGTATACATGTGTGTGTATGCATATGTATGTATGTGTGTATGTATATTATGTATCTATATGTGTGTATGTGTATGTGTGTGTATGTATATTTGTGTGTACATGTATGTATGCATGTGTATATATATGTATGTGACTTGATATGTGTGTATGTGTATGTGTGTGTATGTATATTTTTGTGTATGTGTATGTGTGTGTATGCATGTGTATATATATGTATGTGACTTGATGTGTGTGTATTTGTATGTGTGTGTATGTGTGTGTATATGTGTATGTGTATGTGTGTATGTGCATGTGCGTGTATGCATGTGTGAGTATGTATCTGAATGTGTGTGTATGTGCATGTATATGTGTGTGTATGCATGTGTATATATATGTATGTCACTTTATGTGTGTATGTGTATTTGTGTGTATGTATATGTGCATGTGTGTATACATGTGCATATGTGTGTGTATGCATGTGTATGTATAGTGCATTTGTGTTTACATGAGTGTGTATATGTGTATGTGTATGTGTTTGTGTGCATGTGTGCATGTTTGTGTGCATATATATATATATATATATATATATATATATATATATATATATGTGTGTGTGTATGTGTGTGTGTGTATGTGTTTGTATGCATGTGTGTATGTATGTGTGCATATGCATGTGTATGCATGTATGTGTATGTATGCATGGGAGTGTATGTGTGTGTATGTGCATGTGTGTGTATGCATGTGCTTATGTATGCATATGCATGTGTATGCATGTGTGTATATGTATGCATGTGAGTGTATGTGTGTGTCTATGTGTGTATATGTATATGTGTATGTATCTAGATGTGTGTATGTGAAAGTGTATATGTGTATCTGTGTGTATGCATATGTGTGTGTATGTGCATGTGCGTATGTATGTATGTATGCATATGAGTGTATGTGTGTGTGTCTATGTGTGTGTATATGTGTATGTGTTTGTATGTGGGCATGTGTATGTGCATATGTGTATGTGCGTGTATGCATATGTGTGTGCATGTGCATGTGTGTGTATGTATGCATATGTATGTGTGCATGTGTGTGTATGTATGCAGGTGAGTATGTGTGTGTATGTAATTGTATGTGTATATGTGTGTGTATGTATATGTGTGTATGTGTATGTGTATATGCATGTGTATATATGTGTGTGTGAGACAATAAGCTTGAATGATGTGTGTGTGACTCTCCTCCCATCTATATATACCCTCTTGTACTCTAAAAATAGCAATGAGTTACTCTAAAAATAGCAATGATCTAGAATAGTCTAGGGTGAACACGTGGCCATCATGCAACACTTATTCCCATTACTACCCAAGTACTTCCCATTACTACCAATGTACCTTAGGGTATCCCTCGAGCATGGGACCTTGGCTAGCTAGCCCTTGTCCTGCACACACATGAACTGATCCTTGTGGATCAAATGGAGTGATCCCTGTGGATCAAATGCACTGATTCCTGTGGATCAATGTCTGACACTCTCTCCCCCTTCTAAAGATCATTGTCCTCAATGATCAATGAGGGAAAGTACTAGCGAACCAGAGCTTCTGATTCCCAAGTAGAGTTAGTAAGTGGTAATCCTCTCCAGGCTACTCATGATCCCGGATGACATGATTCCTCAATTGCTTCTATCTCTGATCTAATATCCTGTCTAGAGAATGATATGTGCTATCACTTTCTTGCAAAGAAACAATACCTTCTATTAGATTATCCTCCCTAAAGACACTGGATGAACTCTGCAATATGGAGGAAGCTCTTATCGGTATGCAAATTCGCTTAGCTTTGTAGCTATCTTCCAAGGTCCACAAAACCTTGGTGATAGCTTACTACACTTCCCTGTGGAGAGTGAAGTAGATCTAGTTGGTACCTGAAGAAAGACTCCATCTCCCTCCTCAAAGGATATAGGAGATCTCTTCCTATCAGCATACTCTTTAGCCCTATCAGCTTCTTGCTGCATCTTGGCTTTAGCTATTTCTAAATTTTCTTGGATGTTTGCTAAGAACTCCAAAGCACTATGATAGTTCTTTGGCATGCCTATGGTACTATGAGCATTGGGATTCATGCCATAGTTCATCTCAAAAGGAAAATCAGCTAGTGGTAAATAACTATCCCAATCTGTTTGGCTCTCAGACACATATGCCCTCAACATGTCCTCTAAAAATTAGTTGACCGTCTCGGTCGTGTGAATCTAACATCCCTATCTGAAACTATGGATGTCGGCAACCCATGCAATCTAAAGACATGCTGGATAAAAAAACTCTGCTACCTATGGATCAAATGGAGGGATCCTTGTGGATCAAATGGATTGATCCCTGTGGATCAAATGGATTGACCCCCTGTGGGGAGTTTATATCCTCTCCTATGTGGGTATGAAATGAGCCATCTTGCTCAATCTGTTGACCACAACTAGGATAGTATCCCGCTTCCTTTGGTTCCACGGTAACCCGACTATGAACCACCAAAATGTTCTCCTAACAACCTGTATTGTCTTGTCAACACTTGGACGTCCTGCACAAGGCACATGATGGTTATTATATATGACTTTTCTTCTCAAAACCTAGGAATCTTGTACGTAAGCCACTCCTTTCCGTTTAACTATTCCATTCTCATGTGAGAAACTAGAATATGGAATGGACTTGTTCGCTCTGATAGGGGAAGAAACATCTAGAACTCTCATGTCTCCTCTAATAGAGACATCACTGATGGCTTGAATGTGGATCTTCCACCTCTGCTTCCTTTATCCCTTGAAGCAATGAACTTTCTAGAACTATAAAGCTCATTTGATACATTATCAGTGATAATGCATCAGCTACTATATTCTCTTTGCTCGTCTATATAGGATTTCCATGTGAAACTCCTCCATGAGCTCAGCCCAATGAGCCTGACTACCTCGAAGATCTGGCTGACTACTAGAATACTTAAGTGTATGGTGATCTGTGTATACCTTAAAGTCTACACCATATAGATAGTGTCTCTAGTCTTTAAGTGCATACACCACTGCATACAACTCCTATTCATGCACTGGCCTGCCATCTTGGCTCAAAACTGTCCCTATGGCTTATGCCACTAGCATCTATCTCTAACTCAAATGGTTTCTATGGATCTACCACTTTGAGTATCGGAGCCTCTAAAATAGCTTGTTTCAGAGTATCAAAATTAGCTTGCTGCTCAATACCTCTTCACTTATCGAACTATTTAGAAATGCATTTTTTACATCAAGTTGGAGAAGTCTCCAATTCCTTGTAGCATCTACACTTATTAATGTTCTGATTATAGTCATCTTTGCAACTGGTGATAATGTTTCCTCATAGTCTATACCATGAGTTTGTGAGCATCCTTTGGCAACTAATCTTTCCTTGTACCTACAAAGTGATTCATCTAAGTTTCTTTTAACTTATATACCCATCTGCAACCAATCACCTTTTGATTGGATATTGGAACCAAATCCCAAGTGTCCATCTCCTTCAATGCATCTATTTCTTATTTCATGGCCTTTTCCCAATTAGGGTTTCCCTTTGCTTCTTCATAGGTTGAGGGTTCCTCTGAAATTGAGTCTTTTGCCAAATAGATTGAATGCTTTCTAACAAATGTGGAATCATATCCATACCTTTCTGGTTGTTTCTTCTCTCTTGTTGATCTTCTAGGAGCTTGCTTAGATCATTTTCTACTCTTGCATCTTTGCTTTGCCTCTTAACTTCCATAGTTTGTAATCCTTTTCTCTTTCATCTTGGTCATCATCTGTATCACTTCTTGGATCCTGGACCTGTGTATCATGCTTGCTTCCTAATTGATGAGAATCAGAATCAAGATCATATGGTAGAGTTACCTTTTGTTTGTATTCATCATACCAAGACTTGTGTTCTTCAAACACAACATCTCTACTTGTAGTGAATTTCTTGGTTGAAGGATTATAGAACCTGTAACCCATCTGAGTTGAGTCATACCCAATAAACACTACCTTTGTCGCCCTTTCATCTAGCTTACCTCTTATTTGTGATGGTACATGAATATAAGCTAAACAACCAAACACCTTGCAATGTCCGAGACTAGGTTTTGTTCCATGCCATGATTTATAAGGAGTCATACCTTGAAGTGATTTGGATGGTAGTCTATTTACAAGGTACACATCAGTTGAAATAGCCTCTACCCATGGATAATGTGGCAACCTCTTCTCTTCAAGCATTGTTCTCACTGATCCAACCAACGTCTTGTTTCTCCTCTCTGCAATTCCATTCAGTTGAGGAGAGTACCTAGTAGTCACTTCCCTTTTGATACCTTTATCCTACAAGAAATCATCAAATCTTTGGAGAAGTATTCTCCCCCTCCATCATATCTGAGCTTCTTGAGTGATCTACCTGTATGATTCTCCACATGTGCTAGATACTTTTTGAAGCAATCAAACACTTCATTCTTACTCTTGATAAAGTATAGAATAGTCCATCTACTATGGACATGAATAAATGAGACATAATAACTTGATCGTGCCAATGAAGGTTCTTGACTTGGTCCCCATACATCTGTACATACTAAGTCCAATAAGTTGTTGTGGATGTAGCCTTTGTGGTTGAATGGTTGCCTTTGTCCCTTCCCAATCTGACATGCATCACATCTGTTGATCATGTGTTGCCTTGATATGTTTGGCAATCCTAGAACACTTTGATCCTTGCATATATCCTTCAAGGTTCTTTCATTCACATGAGCAAGTCTCTTATGCCACACTTCAAGCTCACTTAGGGTTTGAGACCCAAAAGTGAATAGAGCTATGTTTTCTTGGTTTCTCCTACTTCAAAAGTAAAGAGCCTACCATGCTTCTCACCTCTCGCTATCTTCTTGAAGACTTGACGTGGATCTTCCACAAAAACTCCATGTTGGTTGAACCTAACTTGCAAGCCTTTTTCAACTATTTGGCCTACACTTATTAGGTCTTTAGTGATAGTGGGTACATAGAGAACCTTACTCAAAATTTTTTTCATGCCATTGGAAGCTTTGACGTTACCATCTTCTCCACATTGTGCTTTGTGTCATCCCTTGTTTGTACTTCATGTCTATGCTTTGGATTTTCCAAGTCAGATAGAAGAGCAATGTTGCCTGCAACATGATTTGAACATCGTGAATCTATGTAGAACAAATGGTCATCTTCTTTACCTTCTTTGTGGCTTAGATTCATAAGAAGCAATGAGTCTTCATGTGATTGATCTTCAAAATAATTGTTGTAGTCCCTTCTATTATGACCTCTATTGTTATTGTTGAAGTTGTGTCCATCTCTGCCTCTATTGCTTCCATATCCACCTCTTCAACTTCCTTTCTCGGTCTTCCCATTGAACCAACAATTATGAGTGGTGTGGTTGGTCTTATCGAAGATGGCACAAGGTTGAAAATTCTAACCTTTGGCTTTGTCATGATTTGGTCTTTCTTCTTCCCTTTCCACGTGCTCTTGCTTGAGAAGTTGGCTTGGGAAGTCTCCTCTTTATCTTCTTCCTTTTTCTTGCCTTTCAACTTTTCATCCTTCTTATCTGCATATAGAGCACAGTTGAATTACCATGATAGGAGTTACCTTTCTTAATGCTATTGTTGGCCTCTTGATTGAAGACTTGTCCGAGAAAGGTGCCGAAGTCTGGAGTTTGCACATCCCTGATGAGATCATAAGCCGTGGTGAAGGATTGCCTTTGCTTATCACTTTGAATCCCATTGACAATTTGCCTCATAATAGCCTCTTCTTCAATTAGCTCTCCAATGGATGCTAACTGATCTGCAACCTCCTTGACCTTGGTAATAAAATCTGTGATGGTTTGTTTAGGTGTCTTCTTCATTTGGTTTTCAACTTGTTCCAAAGATGATTCTTTCTTGCTTTGGTACTGGCAGAAAGAAAGTCTCGAGGGCATCCCAAGTCTCTTGAGATATCTTGCATCCTCTAATATGTGGTAATAGAAAGTCAAAGATAGCATTTAGTATGTATGACCTTGCTTGAGCATCCCTTGCACACCAAAGTGTGAGATTATCTATCTCCTCTTGTGTAGGTCCTCCTTTGGACCTTGGAATAGGCATAACTTCATCACCTACTACAATTCCATAAAGATTTCTACCTTGCAAATAAGCTTCCATTCTCATTTGCCAAGCCGCATAGTTGTGTCGATCAAGCTTCTCAATCATTGAGGGAAATACATCACCCATCTTGATCTAGCTCTGATACCACTGAAAGAACTTGGAGAAGCTTGTAGGAGGTAGCAGTGAGTTACGAAGTGATGAAGTTTGGTCTAGCCAACCGGCACAAGACCGACTCTTGAGTTGATGGATACTCAAATAGACCTTATAGGCATGTGATAAGTGCAATAAAATGCACTATCTACTTTGGAGAATCAAGGAGAAGGATTCGATACAAAATAGATAGGTTTGCACATCGACTAGCTCAAAAAACTTATTACCTTTGGATGAGACAATGAACTTCAAATGCTCATAAAAACCAGCATGATAACAATTAGAAAAAATCCTTTTATGTGAGTGATACACATAGTATTGATTGTATATAATGCACAAGAGTATAAGGAATAAGCAAAAATGATTTTGGAATGAACCAAACACTCAACAATGGTACCTCCTATTTTTCAAGAATACACAAAGATTGACCCCAAGACAAAAAAACTGTGATTTCTCCTAATCTACTGAACCAAATGCTTTGAAAATTTACAAGCATAAACTAGACACTAATAAATTTCCAATGAGTCCTTTGTGATCCAATTTAGAGCTCTATAGAGAGATTAGCAGCCTCTGCAATCTTACTATTGTTGAAGAAGATGATGCAAAAAAATGAAGGAGCAAGACAATGATGGTCACAAGTGTTTGTATATTGTTTCCATGTAATGTACAAGTGTTTTGAAGTCTTTATGTAGACTTTTCAAGTGCTCCACGACTTCTACAAGTGGATTTTGAATTCCAATGAAGATGATAAAGGTTGTTGGAGGGAATCAATTCACTTTCCTAGAATCTAGGAAAAGTGAAGATCTAGTCTAATCTACCTTTAGGTGATTGATTGATTACCACTCAACCACCACAAATTCGTGGAATTTGAGCTCTATCTTTATCCTTTTACAGTGTATGTATAAGTGTGTCTATGAGTGTGGGTATATGTGTATGCACTTGTGTTGCTCGTGCTTTTTGTGTCTTCTTGTCTTCCTCACGCTATATGTGTGTCTCTCACTCTCAATCTAGGCACAAATGTGGCAAGAGAAATTGATTTTTTTTTTTGTATTCAGAGAATGTCACTTATCCGACACTTTTTCATCGTAGTCAATTTGCCAACATCGCTAAGAGTGTCCCTATACTGCGATGCTTTTAGTGATGGTAGTGACTTGCATTGCATAAGCGACGCTAATTGTCGCTTATGTGACAACTAGTTTTTTTTTCTTTTGGGAGTATCGCTTATGCAACGCTCATTGGAAAGAGCATTGCCTAAGCGATGCTTCCTGTTTTTTTTTTAAATTGGGGGTGTCAATATACCCCCTTTTTTCTTGTACCATAGCCTTAAAGTGATTGTCCTTTCTTCGCAATCAATTATTGCATAATTTTGAACTAACCAGTCTAGGCCTATAATTGCATCACTATGCTTCATTTCAATCACATGGAAACTCATAGAAAAACACAAATAAGAAAAAGTAAATGTAAGGTTTTCCATGTATCCTTTTGTGTAGTGCAATCATCCATTGGCCATCTCGAGAGGTCTTGTTATTTGCATATTTAGGGGTATCCCTAGATTGTATACTGAATTGAAAGATAGAAAACAACTTGTAGTACCCAAATTGATAAAAAATCTGATTTTATGAATATAAATCATTCCAAAAACTATAATTACAGAAGCCCTTGGGAAAGAAATAGCCACCATGCAATGTAAAGTAGAATTAGGGAACTTACCTCCATCATCTGCTTTATCAATTGTTGCATCTTCCTCAATGATGTTTATCACCTTTGATTGTGCAGGCCGAAAGGTTGCCTTGTTCGTGCATTCATATTTCTGATGCCCTTCCTCCACCCAATGAGAATACAAACCGAGTCTTTTTGCTTGCTTAATAAAATCAGGGTTTTGCTACCAATGGATTAGTCTATGCCTCCTTTGGTTTTTGAACTGAGTGAAATATTTTGATAGCGATGCACCATGCTGAACTCTCCTTCTCGAGAACTCCACAATGATACCCTAAGAGTTGAAAACCAAGCTCCAAGCATTGCACATAGTAGTATGCATAGAGGCTACATAATACACAGAAAACACAGTACACAAGGAGCATGAATAGAAATTTCGTAGGTGTTACATATGCGGTCAAACTTGTTTGTGGCTGACCAAGACACTATATGTTTTATTAAGGAACATATACAAAAGTGTTCGACGGCCATTTGGTCTTTCATATGGACACTAATGGTAACATTGAGTAGGATTCTTACCTTGGTTATTAAAAGTTCATGTCTTCTTTGAGTTGTTCATGTTTGTTGTCACACGTATCTCTGGCCTATGTCCCATTACAATGAATCTGGTCCTATTCACCTTCTACATATTGAACTTCTACATCTTCTCAAATTTCTTGTTGGAAAACATGGTTTCAATGTCCTCTTGGTTCATTTTACTCAAGTAGTAATAGCATATGTATCTGCTGATTTAGGACTTTGTACAACCATAAATCTTGGATAAACCATAAATCTCTCAAAGAGGCCACGAGGGTTCAATTCCCACGGATGACAACGCAGCGTGAATACATGCTTTTTACTTAATTTGACATGCTTTTCAAAGCGACGAGCGGCAACGATTAAGACAACGAACACGTTTTTTACGAAGTGCTTTATTGGAGGTGCTTTTCAAGTGTAAACAATTGCTATATAAGAAGACCATGGTTCATTGTCAGATATCCTTCACCTAACTTTCAACACAAGCCTTGCGCTTGGACCTCAATAGAGGTGGTGTTTCGTCTAGCACATGGGGCAGCCATGGTGCTAACTTGAAGCATGTTGAGGAGCAACTATGGAGTTCTTCTTGGAGAAGAAGAGTTTGCTCACACTCTTGCTCATGGAGAGGAGGTTATCTCTTGTTCATGGAAAGAGAACTTGGTTATTAGCAGCTTGATGGTGAGGATCGGCCATCTACATGGTTTATTTGAAGATTGTCTTCTACATGAAGATTTTGGGCTACTTCAAAGACATTGGATGGTGTTTAACATAAGATTTACATCTTATGTTAAGTATTCAGGTACATATTCTCTTTCATACATGTACTACTTGAAGTTTATGGAGGCTGTGGCGTTCATATCAGGAGGATTCCTATTCGGCATAGGTACAAGAGAATCAGTACGTATATGCTTTATGCATATTTGTATGAGGTGTTTGAGAAGGTGTGTTCACATGAGTTTGAGGATTTTCGATAGCAAACTTGTTAGCATTCTTTGCTACTGTTTAAGTATGTGATCTTTTCACACACGTATCTGACTTAGGGTCTTCCATAGCCTAAGGTTAGATAAGGGTTTGTTGATTATCAGTTTCACACTGATCCTTCCTCTTTTAGTCACTCATATTCACTCTTGTATAACCTATTAGGTCACACATCTCATGTATATTCAGATTTCTGCCCATAGATCGGAATATGTTTGTTACATTTGTACATTCACTCTTCCATCTGTTTCTCATCACATAGAGTGGTTGAGAGTTTTGCTCCCACATTGTACATTGAACATTGGTATATATGATACTATGAGTAAGCGATGGCTTACGTAACACCTTACACATGTCGTCTATTCTTTCTCTATCTTTGTCTCATCATCTGCATGATTAAGTTGTGGTATGTTCATGTTTTGTCAATATTGAAGATTGCTAGATTCTGTGTTCTATATGCTAGACCTATGGAAACATGGACCTGTGATATGAGCTATGGGCCTACCTCATTTCCAACATTTGGTATCAAAGCAGTAAGGTTTTGGTTTCAGAACTTTAGGTCTTTGGCATCAATGCATTAAGGCTCATTCAGATTCCCAGGTTCGGAGAATTCTAGGTTTACAACATATGATTTAAGAGCATCTTCTAACATTTGACATTCAACATACACACTTAATCTAGATGAGTAGAGATTTGAGAATTAGACAATTGAGTCACATGTGTATTCATCAATGTGGAGTATGAAGTTGATGATCTGTTAGCAGTCGAATATTTTTGGAAGAGTATGCAAATACTTTACAAAAATATTGTTTGAAGACCAAGACTTGATGAAGAGAGGACTACTTCAAATTCAAGGAAGAACAATGGTTTAGAGAAGATGAAGGAATAAGATCAACATCAAATCACAAGTATCAGTTTCTACTATCAGATTATCATTTGCAGGTCATGTCTTAGAAGAGCAGTTATGAAGAGATTTGAAGGATTCAAGGAATGCTTTTATACACTTTCAGTCTTTTGAAAGTTAAAGGCTACATCAAAATAGGTATCTAGAGGTTTTTCTAGAGAGTTTTGAGAAATCTCTTTCATGGCAAGAAAGCTTATCTAAAGAAGACAAATTTGGAGATGGGATGAGTTTTTTGTTTTTAGCCAATTTTCTATTGTAAGTTGGTTGGATATCAAGGTACAAATGTGATCTAGAGAGGTAACTCTAGAAAGGTAATTCATCATTCAAAAGGTTGGTGAATTTAGTCATTTCAGACATTTGAAGAAAAATTTTGATTCAGAGATATGAGGAGATGATAAAACATGATTCTATATTCACTTCCATTTGTATACCATGTTTGTTTTATCTCTTACTCTTGGCACTAGAGGAAGAGAAGAGTTCATTTGAAGAAGTCAAGAGTGTTTGCTACTTCAAGATGAAGAGAACAAAAGGTATGGAAGAGAAGTTTGAAGATGTTGACATCATCATCAGGTGGAAGAAAGATGGAGAAAAAGAAAGTCCATCATTTCCAAATGAAAAGTAAGGCTTCCTTTTCTCATATAGTTATCCTCTACATCCAAAGACAAGTCTACGAGAACATCTTGTTTAAAGAAGAAGCAATTTCTAATTTTGCATTATACTTGGCCATGTTTTAGTAGGTTTTGACAAAGAATTGCATTGAGAGAAAGAAAAGAAGCAGATTTTGAAGACAACTTGTATGTTATGAGTTAGATATAAGTTGAAGATTTTTAGTAGGCAGCTTATATATTCCCTCAAAGAATTCTTGGAGTGTCAATACAGAACTACTTGGTATATGACAAGTTGCAGAGAAGTATATTTCTTCTTTATCTAACTCTTAAGGTAAAAGAGTTTTTTGTAGCAGATGTTGAAGACTTGGGTTGAGGTTTTATGTTTGGAAAAGGTTACCTCATATTCAGTATTTTCAAAAACTTCAAAAAATTCAGATTTGTTGATGTACAAGTCAATGGAGAATCTACTTTCTGTGTTTGTCTTGATTTTTGGATACATGCTTATATCAAAAAAGGTGTTCCATTAGATCCTATCACTTGATTAAGAAGTGGAGTTAGCCAAAAGAAAATCAAGCAGGTAATATCACATTTCACCCGGGAAGAATATGAAAAGATGAAGCATCAACTTGCAGCTTTTGGAGTTCTCAAGGTGAGAAGTTTGTCCACTTATGTTTCAAGTAGGAGTTGCAGATTCTCGGGAAGGATTTGTTTAAAGAAAAGTTTTACAACTTTATAAAAAGCATGGACACTTGGAGACATTCAGGTAACAAATCAAGCATTCAATCATGAAGGTTTGATGAAGAGCAAATTCTACACAGGAGAGATCATTGATCTTGAATAGATCTTGTATGACCTTGAGTATTTATGAGTCAGTTGTCTATCCTTTGTTTGTGAAGATTCTTAACATTGGAAGAAGTAAGTCAAAGATTTAGATTCTATCAGATTTGTGTTGCAGAGAAAAAGAAGATACTTGTTATGTTACAGAAGATTATGGATCCTAAACTTTTGTTTCAGATACAGGTATGGATTACTAAAACATCAGATTTATTGAAAGAAGGAAGACGTTCCAGATTTCATAAAGTCTGATATAATTTGAAGAATTTTGGATACTAGTGTTATGTCATCCAGGGGGGTGATGAAACATGAAGACTTATTTTCAGCCATATGTAAAAGAATGAAGAGTCATACTTACACGTATTCCTATTTCAGGTATTCCTATATTTCCTTTGTCACCTTCTCTTTATGTTCCAACTTTGAAAGACGAAGGAAGAAGAAGAATGTTTGGAGAAAGTTCCTGTTAGGATGTTCCTGTTCAGGAGAAGGTTCCATAGTTCTATTGAAGAGAAGCTTGATATTTTAGAAAGGTATGTTTTAAAAGTGCACACATATATGTTTATACCAAGTTCTGAAGGAAAGAGGTATGAAGGATTTAAAGGATGAAGACATGATGACATCATAGATTTTTTGATAAGACTCATATTTCAGTTTATTTCAATCGAGTTGAGTTGAGTTGACTTGAGTACAGTCAGAGATGAACCAGCAGTGTTCATAATACACTAAGTTGTGAGTTTTCGGTCACAGGTTCCAGGATTCAGTTCTTGATTAGTGTATTTACATGACACAGCAGAAGTACGTTGAGAAAGTTTTTTGAAAGGTAAATGCAAATATATGGATCCTAGTGTATGTTTTCAGGTTTTTGAAGACAGGAGATAGCAGGTTCAGAGACAGTTCATGCTATATTTGTTGTCAAGCAGTGATTGCTTGATGTGTACACTATTGGATATCTAGTTTGCATATTTTCTCAAGTATTATGGTTCATATTCAACAAGTTCAAGTTTTTTGAAGGAAAGACTTTTTGAAGAAAAAGTTTGAAGGTCAGTTCTGAAGTTCGGGAGTACAAGCTTGAAGCTTGTGATAGTTTGCAGCTTGTGACAGATTGTAGATCCAGTCCAGGTTATACCAATATGACATTGCAGGGGGGATTGTTGGAAAACATGGTTTCAATGTCCTCTTGGTTCATTTTACTCAAGTAGTAATAGCATATGTAGCTGCTGATTTAGGACTTTGTACAACACAACAGCGTGGGCATCTTGGATAAACCATATCTTAAAGAGGCCACGAGGGTTCAATTCTCGTGGACGGTAGCGCAGTGCGACTACATGTTTTTTACTTAATTTGACATGCTTTTCAAAGCGACGAGCAGCAACGATTAAGACAGCGAACGCGTTTGAGTTTTATGAGATCTCTTGTGTTTTTTACGAAGCGCTTTATTGGAGGTGCTTTTCAAGTGCTTTTCAAGTGTAAACAATTGCTATATAAGAAGACCATGGTTCATTGTCAAATATCCTTCACCTAACTTTCAATACAAGCCTTGAGCTTGGACCTCAATAGAGGTGGTGTTTCGTCTAGCACATGGGGCAGCCACGGTGCTAACTTGAAGCATGTTGAGGAGCAGCTATGGAGTTCTTCTTGGAGAAGAAGAGTGCGCTCACACTCTTGCTCATGGAGAGGAGGTTATCTCTTGTTCATGGAAAGAGAACTTGGTTATTAGCAGCTTGATGGTGAGGATCGGCCATCTACATGGTGTATTTGAAGATTGTCTTCTACATGAAGATTTCGGGCTACTTCAAGGACATTGGATGGTGTTTAACATAAGATTTACATCTTATGTTAAGTATTCAGGTACATATTCTCTTTATGCATATAGGTACTACTTGAAGTTTATGGAGGCTGTGGCGTTCATATCAGGAGGAGTCCTATTCGGCATAGGTACAAGAGAATCAGTACGTATATGCTTTATGCATATTTGGATGAGGTGTTTGAGAGGGTGTGTTTACATGAGTTTGAGGATTTCCGGTAGCAAACTTGTTAGCATTCTTTGCTACTTTTTAAGTACATGATCTTTTCACACACGTCTCTCACTTAGGGTCTTCCATAGCCTAAGGTTAGATAAGGGTTTGTTGATTATCAGTTTCACACCGATCATTCCTCTTTTAGTCACTCATATTCACTCTTCTATAACCTATTAGGTCACACATCTCATGTATATTCAGATTTCTGCCCATACATCGGAATATGTTTGTTACATTTGTACATTCACTCTTCCATCTGTTTCTCATCACATAGAGTGGTTGAGAGTTTTGCTCCCACATTGTACATTGAACATTGGTATATATGATACTATGAGTAAGCGATGGCTTACGTAACACCTTACACATGTCGTCTATTCTTTCTCTATCTTTGTCTCATCATCTGTATGATTAAGTTGTGGTATGTTCATGTTTTGTCAATATTGAAGATTGCTAGATTCTGTGTTGTATATGCTGGACCTATGGAAACATGGACCTGTGATATGAGCTATGGGCCTACCTCATTTCCAACATTTCTTGGCCATCACAATAGCCTCCAAGAAATCAATACATCTAGATCCCTTCACTAGATAACAAAGCTCCTCATGAAGCCCTTCAATAAACTTGCTCTTTAGAGCATCACCACTAACCGCCAATGCATATTTGTGAAGATGTAGGAAGTTTTCTTTGTACTCATCAATAGACAAGCTATGCTTGCCACTCTCGTATTGGTGAAAATTGTAGAATTCCATCTTCTTCTCCATATGGTAGTGTGGAGAATACTAGCATTTTTTTTCTTGCTCTCTAAATTTCTTCCATAGATTCGGACCAGAATGTGTTTGGGTCTACATATAGGACTTCGGCCACAACTTTGCAATGCCAAAAAGATGCAGGATCCCAACCTTTGCCTTAGGCTCCTTGCTGAATTGTCAAAGATCAAAGCAATCCTCTAGCTCTTCAATCCATGCCTCTAGATCTTTGCCGCACTTCTTCTCATCATCAAAATCATTCATATTTGCCTTCTTGAAAACTTGGTAGAGGGCAAAATCATTTGCCTCCATATCTTCATAATTGTGTTTCTATCTTCCTCTAGGCACACTAGATGTTCCCACATCTTCATCCATTTTATGATTCAACTCCACAAACCAATTTTTTGTGCCTTTTGGTTGCTTTTTGCCTCTTTCTTTGTGTAATTCTCCAAGAACCTTTTGAATAGGCTCCTCTTGTTCACGGATCTTTTGTCTCAAACCTTCCATCATTCCAAAGGATTGATTTTGCTTTGTTACCACTTGTGACACTTCCTCAATCACAAGCTATCCCCAATCACAAGCTTTTGATCACTCAAGGATAGTAGAAGATAGAAAATAGAACTTGCACAAGGAAAGAGAAAATCTAAAGTGGAAGAGTAGAAAAGATATGACTCATGAAAAGAGAAGTTTTGATATTATAGATTTGAATCAATCAATACAATAGATTTGGAAAATAGCTTCCCGACAAAGCCATGATCTCTCGACCACCCCAAGCTATTAGAATCTCATTCACACTCGCACTCTCAATCACACTCTCACTCTCACTTTCGCTCTCAATCACAAGGTAATTCTCTGATGTTTGACTTTCCCTCATGACAAAGCAAATCTCTCATGAAAGAGATTTGATCATCCCCCGTAGAAGTGTGCCATCTTCCAAAGATAGAAAAATTCATCTCTCCCCATGTTGCATGCAAAACTTTGGCAAAATCATGCATTTGTAGTAGTCATGTGCTTTATTTAGTGGTACCTGTCCAAAAATAGAAGAAAACAAATGAAAAGATATATCCAAAGATATCTTGTAAGTGTGCATGAAAAACATGTATGCATCAAAATCACAACTTCAAATAGACATAGAGAAGCCCACTTTTCTTTAAGTACCAAAAAATGGCATTTTCCCACGCCCCATAACTCAAAAACAGTGAGGAATTAGCTTAAGCTTGTGAGAGGCAAAAATGTTCAGCCCTTTGATCTACATAATAGTATTAGAGATACCTTAGGTACAAATCCACCTCCGAATATCACTTTTGAGCCCTACAAGTTTAGAATTTCTAGAGAGGGAGAGTAAAATGAAGGCATTATCTTATCATGAACTAAATGTAGAGCCCAAAACAAGATACTTAAAACATGATTCACAAATTTTTCACTGGGATGCTTTTATTTGTTGATATATTTAGGTAGTGATGTGTGTGAACACACTAGAACCGCCGAGGCACTTTTTTCCCTCTTTAGGAGGTTTTTTTTCCCCTGACTTGTATATACGCCTATTGCCCTAATGGGCTACTTATATTTGTACATTCTCTAGTAATACATTCAATATTGTGTGTTGTGCTCCAAGCTCCTTGATACACTTACCACATTGTACCAAGCTAGGAATGAGGCTCGTGTTAAAACAGTTGGAGAGTGAGCACATGAATGAAGGTAATTCTATGGACAATTTTCTAACAAAGATCAAAGACTTGAAGGAACAGTTGATTTTTGCTGATGAGGTT
Organism: Ceratopteris richardii; assembly: GCA_020310875.1. NCBI lineage: Eukaryota > Viridiplantae > Streptophyta > Polypodiopsida > Polypodiales > Pteridaceae > Ceratopteris > Ceratopteris richardii. The sequence continues at coordinate 29,003,026 of CM035418.1, read as the reverse complement.
ATACCAGATAGCTCACTCCTGCAGACTGTTCTGAATGGTCTTCCTCATTCATATCAGAGTTTTGCTTCTACTCTTCGGTTGATGATGAAAGGCAATCCAAATGCCTTGTCATTTGAGGAGTTAGTCTCTATTCTATTGCAGGAAGATCAGTCCAGTCAGAACAGGTCCACTATGTGAGTTGCAAATCAAGCATTCCTGGCTAGTCAGAAGGGCAAAGGAAAATGGAGCTCTTCAATTAGTAAGCAGAAATCTGCTTGATGCAGATAAGGTTAGAGAGAGAATATAAATCTTGTCATCCCTAAATTTTGTCTATATGCATAAAATGGCCTACTTATTCATTCTAAAAATTCTCTCCACAATATATGACAAAAAATTCATTGCAATTTTCACAAGTTGTAGAGAGCTCACAATTGAGATCGTGTGGACGACGAGGCTTTGGACATCACTGTACACAAGAGGGAGGGAGAGAGAGAGAGAGAGAGAGAGAGAGAGAGAGAGAGATCATATGTTTCTTCTCCCCCTCTACTTTTCCTTCTCGCCTTGCCCTTGATTACTTTAGAGTTGTATATACTCTTCTATACACACACCGTGTCACTATAACAATAGATCAATGCTTACCCTTGCCTTTTGTGCCATCCTTCTTGAACAAAAAGCACGCAAGAGAAGAGGAGAGAGAGAGAGAGAGGGAGAGAGAGATCATATGTTTCTTCTCCCCTTAAGCTTTTCCTTCTCACCTTATTGTCGATTATTTTAGAGATGTATATGCTCTTCTATACACACACGTGGCATTGTATAACAGATCAACACTTACTCTTCCCTTTTGCACATCCTTCAGCTCAAAGAAATACAAAGAGAGAGAGAGAGAGGGAGGGCAAATGCATGTTTTTGCAGGTGACCACATTACACTTTTTGGGTCATCAGCAGGAGCATTAGGGGCACATGCATGATAAGTCTGGTGAACTCCGATTGCTGCAAATATGGGCACATGCATGATTGTCACCTGACTTTCGGTGTCATGAAGGGCTCAGTTGGGTGGATCAGCCCAATTGCCAGTGTTCCAAATAGACTGTACATGCAGGGTGCTTCAGACAACTTAGGAGGTAGAGTTCAAATATAGACAGTCACAGATAGATAGATGAGCTCATGGAAATTAATCAAATCACTTGTACAATTCATTAGCATCATAAGAGATAATAGAAAAGATAAGTGAGATAAGTGAAATTCATCATATGGCAGATTGGAACTAAGAGAGATATGTGAAAAATTGGATAGAAATTCATCATCATGTTAAAGATGGAAACAGGTTAGATAAGAGAGATGGGGTTAATGGATTCATCATAAATAATATGAAATATGGGAGTAGAAAAGATAGGAAAGTTGGAGATAGATGAGATTAATCGGAATTAGAAAAGATAACTATGGTAGGAATTGGAAGGAAAGAAATAAGGGAACATTGGAAATTGATTCATAATAGATGTTCATACAATTGTAATGAAAATGAAGGAAAAATACATGTTACCAATTCATCATAAATCATAATGTTGTCCCATAATAATCTTCAAAATCCTCCTCCAAGCATGCATGTAGAGCCTCCTCCAAGCATGTATGTAGAGCCTCTTCCAAGCATGTGTGTAGAGGCTCTTGCAAGCATGAGAGAAGAATCACCACCAAGATGAGTATGTAGCCTCCTCTTCTTAAAGTTGAACCTCCATGTCCTTCAACTCCTCCAAATCTCCATCTCGTCCAGTTATGTAGAGACCTCCTTCTCCATCACCTTGCATTGAGACCAAGTGATCAAGAGATGATCCTGGAGTGATTGCTTGTATGAGTGATGGATTAGAAATGAGTGTGACATCTATTATATAGGTCTCAAAGCTCCCATGATAAAAGCTTTTACTAAACAAACGTCTACGAAAAGCATACTTCAAAAGCAAATAGTCTGTGATCGCTACAAAAACACTAGGCGATAAAAAACTATCCAAAAATCTTTGCGAAACTTGGCACTCTCTTAGTGAAGTCAATGGCACTCTAAGCCGATAACAAACTCGGGTCTACTATTTGGGAGTACATCGACTTAGCCACATCGCCATTGCCTAATTGTTGTAAATGATCTAGAAATAAGACATAACATTCTATTGAAGCTTGGACTTTTGAGGGTCATTTTGGAACCAAATGGTACAATGTTATATATCCTTGGAAAGCTCTTGACGAGTACTTCTCAATGGTGCAATAATATTTTTGCTCAAGTTTGAGAAAATTTTTACTAACAATGATCTTTATCTTTTGAGTTGGAAGTCTTTCTTAGAAGTTTGGAGATGGATGGTTCAAAGTCTAGATATGTAGAGATGTAAATCTCTATGACATTCACCCCTACTAAACTTGCATATCATCCTCAATGGGCCAATATTGAAAATCACCTTTTCACTTCAAAGATAAACTGACATTTCATGGGAACATTGAAGTTGAAATCTTTTTTAAGTGCATGGGAAGATAAGAATTCTACCTATGTAGCTCTATCATTTGCATACTTTGGAAATGCATAGGTAAACATATGGTGCAAACATTAACGTAAAAGGCATTTGATGGTGAAGCTTGTGCGCTCACTCACATACATATCAATGTGCATATACATCAATCCTTACAATCACTTTGTGTGCGTAGGTAAATCTCAATATGTGCCTCGATGCAAGATCATGTACCGAGGCCCTACCATGCATACTCTATGTGCAATTTCAATCACTTATGGTGGATAAGGGGTAAGAGGATGTCAATGATGAGGTACTTCAAAATTTTTGATGTCTGTTTTTAAATTGAATGTCATCTTTTTTAATTTATTTACAAAAGCAAGTAGATTGTGCAAGCTAAAGAAATAAACATATGTGTATATACATTGGTTTATGCACACTCTAAATGCAAAATAAAATCAATATGATGCAAATAATGGAGAGTAGAAAAGAAGACTAAAAATGCATTAAACTCAACAATCAATTCTCACTTCTCAATCAAACAAATCTCTCAAATCACTCAAACACTCTCAATAATATCAACCATCATTATCATCAAAGATAATTTTGAAGAAGTGTGTTCTTGTCTCATAAAAAACATCAAAGTTCTTATAAAAAAAACATGCTGTACAATTCATCCTCACTAAAATTTCTCTCATCATATTCTATCTATGGATCTCTTCATGGTTCATCTTCAATACCTGTTCATCATGGAGCAACTTCAAAATTTTCTCTTCTCGATAGATAAAGGTTTACAAGATTTTGATGAATTTTTCATATTTTGTTCAATTTGTTTGATAATATCTTCAATCATTTGTTTTTCCTTTTCTTCAAGTTTTTGGTCATTATTTGTACTCTCATCCTCATCAATTTCTTTGATATCGTTATGTTCATTTTGACTAGTTTCTTCATTGTTAATATCATGGCTCAATTTGTTGGAAATTTAAGCCCATAACTAATACCATAGGTCCAAGGTTCCATAGGTCCAGCATATACAACATAGAATCTAGCAATCTTCCAATATTGACAAAACATGAACATACCACATTTAATCATACAAATGATGAGACGAAGATAGAGAAAGATTAGACAATATGTGTAAAGTCTTACGTAAGCCACCGCGTACTCACACTATCATATATACCAATGTTCTATGTACAATGTGGGAGCAAAACTCTCAACCACTCTATGTGAAAAAAAATAGATGGAAGAGTGAATGTACAAATGTAACAAACATATTCAGATGTATGGACAGAAATCTGAATATTCATGAGATGTGTGACCTAATAGGTTGTAGAAGAGTGACTATGAGTGACCGAAAGAGGAATGATTAGTATAAAACTGATAATCAACAAACCCTCATCTAATCTTAGGCTATGGAAGACCCTAAGTTAGATACATGTGTGAAAAGATCACATACTTACAAAAGTAGCAAAGAATGCTAACAAGTTTGCTGTCAGAAATCCTCAAACTCATGTGAGCATACCTTCTCAAACACCTCATCCAAATATGCATAAAGCATACATGTATTGATTCTCTTGTACGTATGCCGAATAGGACTCCTCCTGATATGGAAGTTACTGCCTCCATAAACTCCAAGTAATACCTGTGTGCATAAAGAGAATATGTACCTGAATTCTTAACATAAGATGCAAATCTTATGTTAACCACCATCCAATGTCTTTGAAGTAACCCGAAATCTTCATTTAGAAGAAAATCTTCAAATACATCATGTGAATGGTTGATCCACACCACCAAGTTGCTAATAGCTTCTCCATAAGCAAGAGTGTGAGAACACTCTTCTTGTCCAAGAAGAACTCCATAGCCGCTCCTCAACATGCTCCAAGATAGCACCATGGCTGCCCCATGTGTGCTAGAGCACCACCTCAAAGAGGTACCAAGCTTCCAAAGCTTGTGTTGTAATAGGTGATGGATGACTTAGAATGAGCCCAAGCTTGTGTTTATATAGCATGTTCTTGATCCCAATAAAGCACTCCCAAAAGCACAAGTGATCAACTTCAAAAACGCTATCGCTACCTTCATTATTTGCAAAACAACTCCGTCAGCATTTTATCGCGTTCATTGTCTCAAAAGCTTGAGTTACAAAATTATATCGCGATCTGCACGGTGTCGGGTGTAGGAATCGAACTCAGATAAGTTCTTTGAGAGGACATTGGCCTAACCACAACATTTGCATTGTTTTCTTCTAGAGGCAGTAGTAAGAAATTATACACATACTAATATACCTGAACAATTTGACCAACAAAACAATGAATGGACCAATGGAACATTGTTTGACCAATAGGATATTGAAACCTTTGTTTTCCAACACAATTGAGCTTTCAAAATTTTTCTTCACTTTTATTTTCATCAAAAATTTGAACTTGATTATCAATTTGTGTCTTAGTCTCCTATTTAAAGATTTCTTATCATCATGTCTCTTTGTTCTCCATTGTTTTCTAAATGATCTTGTTTTAGATTTTGTTTGATCAAAATATTCTTTAATTCCACCTCTTCTTACGTTCAAGTGCAAAGGTAAATGGACATGGTAATCACAGATTTTTCTTTCAATTTCAATTACCAATTTAAGTTTAAAAGCATTTTCATATGCAATACAATACCAAAACATATGGCCAAATTGATCACACCAAAAGCATCTTATAGGTCAATTCAATCCTCTATGTGTAGTTGTAGGGGTGGATCTTCTATGGTCAAATGAATGGATCCTCTTCTTATAACATTGGTGCGATTCTTGATTACTCATATCTAAGCTTTCTAGCTTTATAGCAAAGGCTCCTAGATTAGAGTTTGAAAAATTCTCATATAACTTCTTCATACCCCCTTTTCCCTAATTAACAACTAAAGGTAAGTGTGATCTATAGTCACATAAGTTTTTATCAATGTCAATCACAAGCTTTTGCTCTTTACCTTCTTTCAAAGGCTCACATAAGTATGTAAGATGGCTAGTGGAATCACACCAAACACACCTCCTAACATTAGGGTTTTGCCTATTGTTAGGGTTGTAAGTCCTTTGGAAATTACGGTGAGGAATTGGTGGTTGAGTAGTTTGAGGTACATCTCGTGGAGAGGATGTTGGAGCTAGGTTTGATTGTCTTTGACTGCTAGGAGAATATACCATGTTTTGAAGTGATGAGACTTCGTTTGCCATACTTTCAATTTTAGAAAAGACTTCTAATTGAAATTCTTCAAGCAATCTAGATGAAGAAGTTACATCAACTTTTGTAGTGGTATGAATCTCCTTAGGTTCATTTAGATGTGGATACTAAATGGGGAAACAATTGTTTTCTCATAAAGCATAGATTGTCTTTGTTTCATAAGAGCAAAAACTTCAACTACTGTCCTACAGTAGCCAAGTCATTAGTTAAACCATATCTCTTCCCTGGCTCTTCAAGTCTTCTCTCTACTTCTACTCTCATATCTCGACTCAAAATTTTGAGAAAATTGATAGCAATATTAGGTGTGATAGCAATCCTATCCACTTCTGGGAGTTGAGAAAATCTTTTCATAAATTCACTATGAAGTTTTGTAATGGATGTCTGAGGTTCGGGTGAACTTATCCACTTCATAAATCCTTCTCTACTATGTTGACTAAAATCTTCAAGGTAGAAACCTTTATGAATTTGCTTCCTAAACTCCTCCCAAGCTAAGTTTTCATGGGTTTCAATTGTAGCAACCACATATCCAATTTCCAACCACTTCAAATATGAAATCAATTTATCATCAGTTAAGCTATGAAGTTTAGCTAGATCCTCATAAACATCTAGGTATTCAGTCATGTTCACTCTTGTGAATTTCCCCTTTTCTTTATCGTATCAACTACCTTTTGAGTTTGACTTTCACTCATCATTGTTTTAAAGAAGTCTTCCATTTTGAATTGATATTCATGTCTTGATTGAAGTTTGATTTTCTTGACTATATCTTCAACTTGAGAACTTAACATTCCTTTCTAATTTGCAATTAATGTACTTATGTCGTCCCATGCTAGTATAACGTGTGTTTCAAGAAAAAATAAAGAAATTGAATTGTTGGTGCTTTAGAAGTGAGTATGGTATCTCTAATATAGATCTCAAAGCTCCCATGATAAAAGCTTTCACTAAACAAACATCTATAAAAAGCATACTTCAAAAGCAAATAAATTTGTGATTGCTACGAAAAACACCACATGATAAAAAACTATCCAAAAATCTTTGTGAAACTTGGCACTCTCTCTGTGAAGTCAACGACGCTCTAGGCGGATATCAAACTCGGGTCTACTATTTGAGAATACATCAACTTAACCACATCGCCATTGCCTAGGTGTTGTAAACGATCTAGAAATAAGACATAACATTCTATTAAAGCTTGGACTTTTGAGGGTCATTTTGGAACCAAATGGTACAGTGTTATATACTGTTGGAAAGCTCTTGACCAATACTTTCCAATGGTACAATAATATTTTTCCTCATCTTTGACCAAATTTTGACTAACAATGATCTTTATCTTTTGAGTTGGAAGTCTTTCTTAGAAGTTTGGAGATGGATGGTTCAAACTCTAGATATGCAGAGATGTAAATCTCTACGACAATGGTGATCGAAGTTAAGGGCACATGGTATGTGTTGAAGACATCCATTTAATAATCAAGATAAGTTTTTATCCATTGATGTTGTTCAAAAAATATCTCAATGATGAACTTTCCTTCAAAACATGGACAAATGAGATGAGGTTGTAAATGAATAGTATATTTTGAAAAGCAAATGAGATCAGTTGCATATGTTAGCATAATCCTAAAAGGATGAATTCGACTTCTTTTCCAAGGTGATTCTCCATTTCACTTCCATTTACAAGGTCTACTGACCTTGTCATAAAACAATTTCTTGTGCAAAAACCGAGCATCAATAGCTTCAAACATTCACAATCCAAACATGTCATACCAAAACCCCATGATTTTGTTCAATTTATGCAAAAACTAGACAAGATATACATCGCACATGTATTTAATTTTTCATGAGTACCTATGTGTTTCCTAGGAGATGAGATGAGAGAAGTTGAAGTCTATCAATATTTAATTTCTAAGCTTGTGACTACTTTCTAAGCTTGTGACTAATTTCTAAGCTTGTGACTACTTTCTAAGCTTGTGTTTGGTAAACGAGTAGATGAGTCTGAAGCAACTTTTGACATTGCATGGCGCTGCATTTGGATAAGATTTTCTGAATGACACTAATAGAAGTATTAGCCTTCAAATTAGAATTATATATATCTATGTTCAGACAAGACGGTATGGAAAACATTATAAACAAGAACTTATATGGAAGACATGTAAACAAGAACTTTTATGTGTAGGAGAAAGTATTTGCATAAATTTTATCTACAAGCACTCGGTTCATGGAAGATGCACTTGTGTGTGAAAAGCGTGATATGTATATATTATGTGTGCATGTGAAAACATTTGTGCTCGAAATCTAAAAACATAGCACACTATTAATTTAGAATTAAGACAATACGAGTGTCATTGTTGTTAAGTATATATGCAATTTTTTTAGCTGTTAAGGCGCCAGTCCGTTCGGGTCACCCAATGACTAACCTAACATGTATGTTTGGAAAATTACACGTATTGTTGAAAACGTGGCAAAATGTGCATAAATCACCATACTTTAGGTGGTCAGACTATGCATGTGTCCCTCGTAAGAGAAAGAAGAGCAACGAAGTGCATCCAATTCTTGGCTAAGTCCAATTCTAAGCAATGACCATCTACAGATGAGGGCTTATCTCTTGGCTTATCATTTCACAATTTGTTTTGGTGGTTGACATCAATAATGATGCCATAACTACACTTAGAGGTTGGAATCTTCTACATCAGAAGGGCTCCACTTCTGTTCCATGCATGCAATCAGAAGCTTTCAATTATTTTGAGAAGTTGTCAGTCATTCTCTGTTAGCTACCCATGAATGTACACAAAAATTCTTTTTGAAGACATTTTGAATCTTATAAAGCAAGGGGTATTCTTGTGGAAGTTTCCAAATTTTTTTTCTTATACCTACTATAATTTTTGTCCACATCCATATTACCCTTCTGATGCAACATATATAGTAAAAATAAATAGCAAGTCTTAAAAGGGAATCACTCGACCTATCTTACTCCATACTTTACTCGTGCCTCACTCAAATAGTTTCTTTTTTGGGGTTTAATGCTCATAGACTTCACTTTGTATTTCCTAAAGGGTCCTTATTTGTATTTCCCAAAGGCTTCAACCATCACTTTGGCACACTAATTTGGCACTAAGTGCCTCCCATCTTTGTAACTTCAAAAAAATAAGAGGGTATTGAGTGTGTGTGTATTTGTGGGTTGTAGGCTAGTTTAAGCCCACCCACAAGACTTTCTCAAGTTCCTAATCCTAGTCTAAGGCTAGCATGGTGTAGAATGGACTACTCTAAGCCCTCTTTCTGTGTCGACTCATCTCATCTTTGGTGCCAAGTGTAGGGCTATTGTAAGCCCCCCTCTCCAGGGTGTCTCTCTCATCACTAAGTGTAGGGCTATTCTAAGCCCCCCTCCAAGGTGTCTCTCTCATCATCAAGTGTAAGGCCCCTCCCCTACCCCGTCCCAATTTTGTGCAAATTTTGATTTCAATTTTGCAAGCATGGTATCTTATTTTCAACGATGACCATGTCAACAATTTTGAATGCAAAATCATCGAGTCAATGGTATTACATGGCACTTGATTGAGGGTTCAAGATACCAAAATGGGTGAGAATGAGGTTCACAATCCTAAGGTTGAGAATAGGATTCAAGACATCAAGGTTGCGAAAAAGTTCCAGAAAGTATGCGAGGTTGAGAACTTCAATTCAACGTAGGGATTTTAGGAGTTGTAGGAGATGTTTGAACCACACCCTTGACAAGTAGAAGAGGGTTGAACTACATCTTGAGAGAGAGAGAGAGAGAGAGAGAGAGAGAGAGAGAAAATAAGAAAGTAATCCTCAACCATAACTTTTGGGGCGAGTGGTTAACCTATCACACTCTTAACTGGGAAGTTATGAGTTCAACTCATAAAAATAAAAAAAAGGAAGAAGATATTCAAATTATTCTATATTCAAATGGACGCATACTTACGAATATACTAATCCACTTCTTCTAATGTGCAAAATTGAATTGACTACCAATTGACTAAAAAAGAAGCAAAAACTAAATTATTCATTCTCCAAGTATTATAAGTATAGGAAAAATTTAAAACGTTTACACAAGAGTATGAAAGATTATTCAATCTGATAAAGAGAATATTTTAACTAGCTAAGAAGATATTCAAAAAAGAAAATAAAGAAAATACTTCCAAATTGTCTTTTTTGGTTTTAAGTCTACATTGGTAGAGTCTACAAGTCAAATTCTTTGAATTTTTCGCATGCAAAGATCAACATTAACACTTCTTGTTTAATAACATCTATTACTTTTGCATGACTGCATCATGAGTAGATTAGGTAGACAAATAGAATTGCGAAACTATCTAGCTCTATGGAATTTGGTTCCAATATTTTATTGTATTTCGTTCCAATATTTTATTGTTCATAGGATACATGGAAGAAATTTTTTATTTATTTCTACTTTAATCATGAATATGGTTAAGTTACTTGGAAAATGTGAAACAAATGCTTCGAGTTTTGAAGGTGGTCCATAGGAGCATTACGTTCTTTTCTATCAAATGAAGTCGACTAGGTTGTTGTATATGTGTTTCGAGCATTGCAATTTTTCTTTGAGTTTTTCATTGATATTATTTATTTTTTATAATGTTATGAAAGCCATGGGCTTTCGCAAACTCCACGACATGTAATGATATGGTGTATATTATCACATCAACTAGAGGAAACTCTGGTTAAATGTTAGAATAGGGACAAGAGAGATTTTTCTAGAGTTTCGTACTATTTTTATGTTAATCAAGTGCCTATAGAGATCACACAGGGGGATCTTTATGTTTCTTGAAGTATCATACCTCTTGAAAAATTTTTAGCACACTTGTGTGAATGATTCATTGAAGCTTCATGCAAGTTAAATTGCATAGTACATAGACCAATACATTTTTTTCTTTCTCAAACCAAAATAATTTGTTTAGAAGACTTTTCCATAATAACTTTAATGAGGATTTTACTATCAATCTCACCACTATACCTGTTCAAGTTGAGTTAGTCTCATCACCATACCTGTTCAACTTGAGTTACATACTAGACGAAGCTTAATACATCAATTTAAGTAGTGGATACACAAGAATAATGAAATTCTATTTTAGATATGCTCATCTAATTATAAACGTAGTATTGATGCACACATAAGGGCCACATACTTCATTATTAACTTGAGTAATTTTCATTATTAATTTGTTGGAAAGTTACCAACTTATAATTTTAATGAGACAAAGGTATATGCCTAAGGTCCCTTTTGATGAAATGTCATCACAATACATAGTTTCATTATTATTATTTTATCCAAAAGTTGTCTAGTGATAATTTTATTGAGATAGAGGTATATTTCCAAGGTCTCCTTTGGTGAAAGTCCATGACATTAAGTAGCAAAGATCTAAGCACAAGGATTCCAAAGTTACTCAGAGCACTTATGATGCACACATAAGGGCCACATACCTCATACAAATTCCTAGAATATGCCAAAGACAAAGACTATTGTTAATTGGTTTGGATGCAATATTGGAAGAAAATACATTTTTTGATCTCATTTGTTCTAGAGCATTTAGTATTCCAAACACGCATTATATTCTCACACACTTCTAAAAATCATTCAAAAATATTTGTTTTCTCCTTTTGATATTCTGATAATTGAGGCCAATGACCTTTAAAAAAGGAAGAAAATCATATATTTTTAGAATCTTGATAAGCCTACTATTGCCATATGCTGATGAGGACAAGGATCATGAAGACCAAGATCCTAAGCTTGAGGCATAGCTAAAGCCAATAGGAATCCTAAGAAGTTCTTTCTCCATTCATGATGACCACTTGGATGGTAGAGAAGCTAAAGGATTCTAGAATGCATGACAAAAGGTATATAATAGTTGGCAAGAGAGTAGCCAACAAGTAACCCTAGAATGCATGACTGAAGCTATATAATGGTTGAGAGGAGATCAATAGGCAAGTACTTGGGAGTCCCATTTTCTTATGACTCTCACAATATTCGAGTTCGTACTAGAGAGCATAAGGGAACGTGGACTTCCAAAGGTGCTATTGTATTAGTCACTCATAAGTTACTTAAAGGGGCGTAAGATCAATATATAACATCTTTGTTGTCTTTCTTTAAGCAAGTGGTTCAAAACTGCAATTGCTCTAATCAACTAGTCACTGGAATTTCTCAAAGGTGTAAACTGATTCATGTTCTCACTCAACCATTCAACCACGAGACATGGTAAGTATCACCATTAAAGGATCTAACGTACACTCCCATGATCCAGTATAGACTTCTCCAAAAAATCGGTCAACTTACTAGAACTTAGGCCAATGGAAACATAGATTAACAAGAAATCATGAGGGCGGAGATGAAGATTTATCCATATCTAAAGTCATTCTTCCTTATCCAAGATTTTATGTTACCATGGCGTGTCTTTCATCAATCCATCTAGACAGGATATTTGTCATCTTTTATTAGACTGTGTGTCACGTATGTTGATACAAATTGCTCTCCTAGTTCAGAAAGAACTAAATGAATCAAAGAGAAAAAGGTGCACAAATAGGGGAAGTTTCCGTCAACTTGTATCAAAACATGACTGCAGCAGTCAAGAGTTGCTAAAAGTAACATGTACTTTCGTGATTTTGTTGCCATTGGTTTACGGTTTTCCTGCAGTAAAACTCAACGTACAAAAGTGTATCTCTTTGGAGAAGAAGGCTAGAAAGAGGAAATCAGCGCCAAGTTTGAAGAGTAGTAATCATCTACAGTAGCTGTGCTAAAGGGTAAATGAGAATTCGTGAATGTGGAGCAATCATGCCGGGGTGAGAGAAGGAGAAAATCACTTCAGAATGAAATGATCTCAACCATTTTTAATAACAGCTTACAATTTGATACAACACCCTGTTTTCGAGGTTTTGTATTTCATGATATGTTGGTATGAATGCACAGAGACGCATTATTAGGCTAGAACATCCTCTGCTACATCCTGGAAGCCCTATCATGTCAGGCGTAAGAACTCCTTAATGACCTTGAATTGGCTGTTGTATTGTTCTGCAAGCATTGCCTTAAACCATTTCGCTGATTTCCTTTCATATCGATCAAAATTTTCATCCACATAATGGATGCCGAACCGGATTTCCATACCAAGATTGAATTCAAATCCATCTAGCAGGAACCATGTAAAAACACCCTTCACGTTTGCCCCCTCTCTGCACAAAAGGATTTTCATCAGACTTACGTATCGTGAAATACAGGTAAGGAAAACCTAAGTTTCACTCTTTTCCGAATTCCTTACTTAAAGTCTATCAGCATTCTCGAGACGGGATAGATACTAATAATCATATTTCCCTATCAACAGTTTTTTTGTCTAGGAACGACATGTCCATTGCAGAAGCACATGCTGCTGACTATTATAGGAAAGGCAACACAAGATCATTGAATAGGGATTTAATGTTCACAAGCAGCATGAAATTGATGCACACCCTCGGGCATAAATGATGGGACATTTCATGCCAAATACTTACTCAACGGCGGCAAGTAGCTGCTCATAGTATGACATGAAGTACTCCACCCGCTCATCATCATTCAGGTTTTCATTCTCGTCGTTTGAAAAATCCATGCCCCAAGCATGTTTAGAGCAAGTTTTTCAAAAGATATCAAGTCACACTCGTGTTCAACTGCAAACACTTTTTAGAAAGCTTCCTCTGTGTGCAGTGCGGACAATCCATCCGCCTAGAAGTTCTGGCTGTGTGCTTTCATAATTTTTATATGTGATTCCACTCGCCTGTCTGTGTAATGTAGCTTGGGAAATTGTGGTATTTATACTTGATGTATTCCAATGTCTTGCGTATGATCCATGGCACAGCATAGTCATGGTTGCCCTTAAGTTTGTACCAACTCAACCGTCAGTTGAGCAGATGTAATGGAGGAAGATCATTCCATAATATAAATATCAAGACATTGAGCTTACCACTCCAATAGACACATTGTCCCTTTCTCCTGTCAAATTAAAACATAAGATGTACACATTTAGGTCCTCCGTTAAAAAGAATAGTAAATTCACCGAAAGTTTCTCAAGTACCATCCATCACTGATAGTAGAAGACCTAACACTGAAATTTTCTAATAGCACAGACAATCATGGGCATCAGCCATTCAAGACTTGGGTTAAAGCTGAACCAACTCTTACCTGTCATTGCAGCTTTTGGATCAAGGTAGTAACAGGTTGTATTCGGATAATCCTCCTCATAAAAGTCATATTCATAGACATAAAAAGCGGTAATGACATTCAATCCAATGAAATCAACGGATCCTTTCACCTTGGCAGATTCTTCTGAGGAGAGTTCTGGCAGCCCATCACCTGCGTACTCCTTCATGGAGGCAGGGTAGTCCCCATAAAAGATGGGATCCAGGAACCTGTAAATTAAATGACAAATATCCACGATAAAGCTGGCTTGACAGGCTAAGCTAGATTGAATATAAAATTCCAAGTCAAGCTGGTATGGATTCAGAATTATTTGTTTTCTCCATATAGCGTAATGCGTGGAGATCTTTTCTGCATTGCAACAGGAGTAGCTTCATGTAACCAAGCTTGGAGGATCGTGAACTATAAGTCACCTACCATCCTAGCAAGAAATCAGTGGCTCTCTGTGAAGCAGCTAGATCTGAGGATGTATTTGTTAAGGGCTCAAACCAACGATGCCAAAGTGCGATACCAATGGACCCATTCTGAGATTCCTGTTCAATCAACATCTCATGGAAATTAGATTTCAGAAGGTGCTGAGATTCGGAACTCACAAAGGAATGTGCAGAAAAAGGGGGGCATCATAGAGAATAATGATCCACATGAAGTTTACAGTGAGTTCCTGTTCTGTGCAAAATACGGAACCTGCACACAATCTAGCAATGCATTAGCAACTTGATTCTGGCTTTCATAACATTACTCAGTACCTGATATCTAGTTTTGTAAAGGTGAGCTGTCTCTGCATGAGCCAAAAGCAAGTGATGTCTAACAATATAAGGCTCTGTTCCTGAGTCACCTTCCCAGCATTTCCCATAGTTCTCTATCCCAGTTGTGCAACGCCCTGGCGGGTTTTGATTGGTGGCATATCCCAGCCCAGCATAATCATTGGGCTCATCAAAAGTAATCCAGTACTTTACTCGGTCCCCAAAAGCAGCAAAACATGTGTTGGCATATATTACAAAGTCTTCTCTACATAGAATTGCAATTCCAACAGTTTATAAAAAACGCTGAAGGAAACACAGACCAGAAAAACGCTAAGGGTGACAAAACCTTACACAAATGTATAATTCAAAGGTCCCATGTAAGTTTCATCAATGTAATGAGGATGATCTTGTGTCCACAACGTCACAAAAATCTCCAATCCTGTTTTGTATGACAAAAAAAGATCAAGGGAAAGACATGCTTAGCATGTACCAATCTTGATAAAACATGTTCTAAGTGATTGTAAACCCATCAGTACCTTTTTCAAGGGCATCGTCAATAACTTTGTTGTAATGTTCAATTGCAATGTCATTCACTAAATGGGTTGAATCTAAGACAGAAAATGAACATTAGAAGCAATCAGATGTCACTCTCAGCTTATCATCTGTGTAACTACAATTACATACTTGGATAAATCCTTGACCAAGCAATTGACATACGATACGCATTCATGCCAAGGCCAGCAACAAGATCATGATCTTCCTGCACATGGAGACCACGGTCACAGCCACACAGCAACCATAGTTGGACCGAGAGATTTAAATCGCAAGATTTAAATCGAGATTTAATCGTTTAAATCGTTTAAATCGTTCAGACCCAAAATAAAAATCGAGGTTTTTATCCACTCAGAGAGATTTTTATTCTTTTCATAAAAACTATAGATATATATAGATATTTGCATGAATAAAGATAATATATGATATATCACATTATTTCACATCATAAATTGTATCAAATGTAAAACATTGATCATGAGGAGGTAGATGCACTATCACTATAAAAATCAAATTTTGTGTGTTGGCAATTGATGTTTTTAAAATCTGTCCATTAAAAAAAAATCGTCCAAGTTGTATAAAAATCGTTGGCAACGATTTAAATCGTTGAACGATTTTTACGATTTTTATAAATAGCAAAAAATCGCGATCTGGTCCAACTATGACAGCAACCATCAATACTCGTTATCGTCTGCCAGCACTCTCTCAAAAGCTTGATTCCACACGACTAAGTATTAAGCCCAGGCAATTCAATATTAACCTATGACAGCAACCATCAATACTCGTTATCGTCTGCCAGCACTCTCTCAAAAGCTTGATTCCACACGACTAAGTATTAAGCCCAGGCAATTCAAAAAATCGCGATCTGGTCCAACTATGACAGCAACCATCAATACTCGTTATCGTCTGCCAGCACTCTCTCAAAAGCTTGATTCCACACGACTAAGTATTAAGCCCAGGCAATTCAATATTAACCTAAAACAGTCTGAGTTAGAACCCCAAAAAATCAAACAGAATCATTTCCATGTTGGCAGTACATTTAAGAATCAGCTCGCTCGGAACCAATCAATCACAGAGAAAACGAGGAATTAATGATCTCAAATATGAAATGTGTTAGGCAAATCACTCCATTGCATTCACAAGATTAATGGAAAAGAGGAAGAAATTATGTACTGAGTATTGATGATAGCTGTCACCACATTCTCCAGGGATCAATCCATCAAGTGTGGCTCCTATCATTCGAATACATGATGTTAAATGCAAATTCAAAGGACCGATATACAACCAAATGTACTCCAATTGAAGGTAAAAACATAATGTAGGTATTTGGGGATAGCGAATAAAATAGATGAAAGAAATGGAAATTGTGAACAAATTTCCCTTGTAGTTATGTGAAATGCAAAGCATCCCACTAAAGACATGAAAAATTAGATATACCTGTCACATTCCTTGCATACTGATCCCATATATTCAAGCTCTTTCCATCCTCAAGCTCGGCCCCTTCATGCTGATCAAAGTAGAGACAATTCAAATCAGAGATAGAAAGTTTTCTTTGAAACGAAAGAATAAAAGATACTTCATGGTAGAATTCGAGACAAGAATAAGAAGTCAGAGAACAAAGGAGGATGCTACACGGTCTCTTTATATTTGCACCGTCTCAGAGGATCCAAGTTTACATTTTATGTGCACATAAAACCATTCTATCTTCCAAGAAAGGCCCAAAGGATCACTCAATCGAATCGAAAAATCTTAGATTTTGTAGTTATGTGAATGAGAACCATTTCGCAAAGACTTTATACTGCAGATAGTATCAAAGAGAAGAATATATAAGAGGCAAGTAACGTAGTAAACTGTAGTTCAGCCCAAAGATACGGCAAGGTTTCCAATAGCTGGCATCAACCATACATATAATCATGGTCTTTGTGAGAAATCGTTGGGCTTTGAGTTCCACAACAAACCTTAAGAACAACGCCTTTATGAGAGAAAGCAATTTCTGTCCGAGTGTTTGGACCACTATATAAAATAAGTGTTTACTGGTAGCATGACTTTCGCCTCTTGGACTATGGTTGCATGGATCTTTTGCATATTTCAAAGATGGATAGCATGCATTACATATTGGTCTGCAAAGCAAGAACTGTACGGGAAGCACCTATTTTAAAATCCTGGAGAATACTCTCAACTTCAAGGCTTCTAAATAAGCTGTGCTTACCATGACATGGCAATGCACTTACTAGCGAGATTGAATGTCAATGTAATGTGTATGCATCAATTTTCAACTTGCCTTCCACTGTAAGTGTGGATTGTCCGTACCTTCATGGCCGAGGTAATGGCACCAAAGAGGAAGTCGGAAGGAAAGTCAGCTCGCACGATGCCGGTTCCATTGGGAAAGAGATTGTCATAATCATCATCAGAAGAGCTGAATGAATTAAGCATCATGGAGTTCCTCTTTGTGGTTTTGGAGGTTGAGGTACCGAGGCTATGGCTCCGGCTTCCATGGAGAAGGATAGATGCAGAATTTAGAAAGAAGAAGAGGTAAAGAAAACGCGTAGCCATGTACGACATATGGGCGAGGCTACAAAAGAAACTAAAGTCGTCTCGGAGTTTCCGAGCTTAATGTTGCAAAGAATTTGAGAAGGCCGGAAATCGGAATGATCAGTGATCACTTGACACCCTACTTCTCAGTGCTGGTACTTGCAAGCCCACTCATGAGCTGCACCAAGGTTTATATTGATTACATTTCGTCGCTAATCAAGATCTCTGAAAACCACGCTAACTGTACGTTGTGAAGCGTGCATACTCCATGCCTACAAACTATCACTAGTCCTCGAGGATAGCGTGGGCTTCTGCAAGGTGCTGTTGCTGTGTCAGCTAGCAAAACGAGAACATAGTATGCCGTTTCTGCATGGATTGTATGTTACGTACTACGACCATGAACATGCCGCTCTGCTTGATTCCAACTTCAAAGTCGTAGAAATGTCCCTACGAGAACGACGAATGTTCCGCTCTACTCGATGCATATCTAACCAGAGTTGAAAGTAGGTGAAAGGAGTTCCGCCCAAGAGAAGACTTTGAATCAAGAATAATGGAGAAGTGAAGAAGAAGTTACAACACACACACACACACAGACTACGGTATGTACGTATGTTCACACATATATATTCATTCCACAAATTTCACAGATCTCCTCGTATACTTCCGTATACAATAAGCTTTTTTTCCTTTTTTTTTTGTTGCTAGTTACAATTTATATATGATCACCAAATTATAGGACACTTTTACAAATGATACGTGACCACAAAATTTAGAGAAGGCTTTTTTTTTTAGAACATATTGTAGTTCAGCACTAGAAAAATTTTTGCTATAAAGCTTGTTACTACTAGATTTTCATAGCTGGATTTGATAGAACACAATAATAATAATAATAATAATAATAATAATAATAATAATAATAACAATAATAATAATAATAATAATTTATAACAATAATAATAATGATGATGACAATAATCATAAGACGAATAAACCGATTTTCTTTGCCTTGTTTGGTTTGCTTGAATCATTAAGGGTTCCATGAAGATCAAGTTTCTCTAACACATCTCAACATTCATAATATGGTGCACCAAAACAACATTAATCCTTTCCCTCAAAAGCTTGTTGTTAAAGACTTTGAAATCTAAGATGCCTTACCATCAAATATTCGACTAGATCTCACCTAATAATTTTGTACCAGGTTAAAAAAATAAGACCATTCCCGTTGACTCAAAAGTATAGAAATATGGGCAAAACCCAATAAGTATATAATAATATTATAACTACAATAAAATGGTGAATTTTGATAATAACATCCGCTTGAAATATTAAAAATTCAGGCGATTTTTTTTTTACAAGGCAAAAGAGGAATTCCTATGATGATCCATGGGCTCATTGAGGTGGGGGACTATTTGTTCATTTCTCGCATGCTCTTTGCAAGATTAATTAAGAACAAAAAAAGAAGGAAAACTTTCAAAGATGGGAGTGTAGCACACACACACATCTCTTATACTCCTCAACCAATGGAAAAATCTTGTAGTGGAAAAGATAAGTGAAGATTCTTTGTCTGATTGAGGTGGATGGAAAGCTCCTTCTCTAGTTTCCTACCATAGAAGGTTATTCATGTGTCAACAAACATGGATGACTTACTTCATCTACAGAGAAATGCCATCAATCCATATAAGAAGAAAACCCAAACCAACAATATATTCTCCTTTGATGATCTCCAAGAGTTTAAACACATCATGAGTGTTCCTGTTATGCATATTCCACATCAAAATATCAAGGACTACTATACTTGGCAATTAAAAACTATTACGGTGTAAAATCAAATTAAGACAACATTAACAACAAAACAAAAGAATTGCACAAAGTTTCAAACCATCATTTCTCATAATTTATGGAGCCTAATTCAAGGAACAATAGTTACATCGCTTTACATAGCATATGCAATCCATCACAAATTGTACATAGCATAGGAGATTAGCTACAAGTAGCAGACGTGCCTTATTAATGGCAAAAAGTAGGTGAACAACAAAAAAATCTATTTTCATCCCAGTTCGCTGGCTTAGTGGTTGGGCCTCTCGTCTCTTGAGGCGGGGGCGAGGGTTCAATCCCTGGCAGCAACATGCAAGGGACATGTAATCTGGAATGATGTTGCATTGTGGCTGAGTGCCACCGTTTGTCTATCCCTGCGGTAGTGTTGACTACCGTTTAACCCAGTATTGTAAACCCCTATTCTTGTGGGATAAGGGGTTCCCATGGGTACTATGCCCTTCCTTGTACAGTTGCAATTTCAAAGTTAAAGTCCAAGGGAGTAGGCCTAGGCCGAACCTCCATTAAAAAAAAAAAAAAAAAATCTATTTTCCCTAATGCTCATCTTTATAGTCTCCCCCTGGTTCAACACTCACATCTAGGTATTGTTGATACTGTGAGACAATAAAATTTAGTGGATTATATCTCATCCTACCTTCACATGTGTACCAGTGCAAGAAAAATTTTATCCTAGAGATGGTAGTAAATTGATCACCTACTCTCCTAAATATCTCCTTAATGGAGGTGAAATTTGATAACAAGGGGTGGGATGTCACAAATGCTTGATGTTGCATTGTTTGGGATCCACTCAAAAAGTAGGAAGAATTTTTTTTATGCACATTGATGAGCTGCTCACTAACTTCCTTAGAGTTCATCTTACCTCCAAACATGGTAGAGGCTATAAAGTATCATCCATGTCGAGGACCTATTGCATACATCATATTCTTTGCATCCCACATCTGTTGTGTAAGTTGCAGCATAGTGAGAGCTCTATGTTGTTGAGAACCACATGGTGTTAGAGGAGAAAAGCTAACAATAAAGAAATGCAAGCACGGGAATGGGATTAAGTTTAGTACATGCTTCCTCAAGTCAAAACTTATACATACCCATGCACACACATACATACACACATACACACACATGCTTACACATGCACACATATGTAAACATGTGAATTCCAATAATCCTACACAATAGTCACACAGATGCTCATGCACACATAATCACATGCTCACTGCACATACATGCATGTTCACACATACACTCACACACACATGCATGCACACATATACACACACATACATATACACATACACATACACATACACATACACATACACATACACATACACACACATTTACATACACATACACACACATACACACACATACACACACATACACATACACACACATACACATACATACACATATA
Organism: Ceratopteris richardii; assembly: GCA_020310875.1. NCBI lineage: Eukaryota > Viridiplantae > Streptophyta > Polypodiopsida > Polypodiales > Pteridaceae > Ceratopteris > Ceratopteris richardii. Next base: position 28,982,096 of record CM035418.1, on the reverse strand, counting down.
CAAACATACATATATACACATACATATACATGTTGGAGTTAGACGTCTGCGGAAGCATGTGAACAACACAAGGAAGAAGAAGAAGCTTGGAGCACAACACACAATACTGAATGTATTACTAGAGAATGTACAAAGATATGTAGCCCATTAGGGCAATAGGCGTATATACAAGCCGGGGGAAAAAAACCTCCTAAAGAGGGAAAAAAGTGCCCCGGTGGTCCTAGTGTGTTCACACACATCACTACCTAAATATATCAACAAATCCCCCCTGGGAGTGATGCGGTGAACAAGGAGCTAGCACTCATGTATAAGGAAAGTGCCAAGCTATGTGGAAATCACTCCACAAAAGGAAGTAAGCCCAAAGCATTGCGGAAATCTTCAAACTTCTCCCTAGGCAGAGCCTTCGTGAAAAGGTCTGCTATGTTCTCCTGCGTGGGCACATATGCCAAGCTGATCTCCCCAGCAGAGAACCTCTCCCTGACATAGTGATAATGCACCTCAATGTGCTTAGTGCGAGCATGGAACACAGGGTTCCTCACAACTACCAATGCCTGTCAGTGAAGATGGTGGTGGCAGAAGACTGGCCAACACCCAAATCAGCCATAAGGCGTCTGAGCCACACACACTCAACATTCGCTGTGAAAGCTGCCCTGTACTCAGCCTCACAATTGGAAGTGGCCACAGTAGGCTGGCTGCTTCTTGCTCAACCAAGATATACATGAGCTACCAAGCATGAAGCAAAAACCACTGGTGGACACACGAGTGTCATAGCAACCAGCCCAATCTGAGTCAGAAAAAGCATGCAAATCTAGCGGTAGTGATCCCCCCTTGGGATAAAACAACCCAAGTAGCCGAGTACCACTCAAGTAGCGAAAGATGCGCTTAACGGCCTTCCAATGCGTGACTCCTGGGCAATGCATAAACTTGCTCATCTGTGAGACAGCAAATTGAATATCTGGCCGAGTAATGCATAAGTAAATCAAGCATCCAACAGCCTGCTAATAGAGAACAACATCAAATGCATCTCCAGCATCATGAAGACTCAATCGTAAACCTGTCTCCATAGGAGTGGCAATAGGCTTACAGTCTTCAAGGCCAAAATGCTGCAATAATGTGTCAATATATTTTGTTTGACACAAAGCCATTCCACTATCAACTTGCATAAACTGAATGCCCAAATAGTGATGCAAATGCCCCAAATCAGACATCTCAAATGAGGCATGCAAATCAGCCTTGAAATCAGCAATATGCTTCTCAATAGGACTAGTGAGCAGCATGTCGTCAACATAGACAACAATGATCAGAAGCACATCATTAGCACGCGTAACATATAAGGTGCTTTCGGTTGGACTGTTCTCAAAACCATGTGCAACCAAATAGGCATGCATCTTCTCATACCAAGCACGTGGTGCTTGCTTTAAACCATATAATGCCTTCTTTAACCTGCACACCTGGTTTTCATGCCCTTTCTGCACAAAGCCACGGGGCTGAAAAACATACATTTCTTCATGCAAGTCACCATTCAGAAATGTTGTTTTAATGTCCAACTGATGTACATTCCAACCATGATGGGCTGCAAGTGCACAAATGCTCCAAACACTAGTCATACGGCATGTAGGTGCAAAGGTCTCATCAAAATCAATGCCTCTTTCATGCGCATAACCCTTTGCAACAAGCCTAGCCTTATACCTGTCAACTGTACCATCAGCTTTACACTTCAGCTTGTATACCCACTTAGTGCCAATGGCCTTCTTGCCAGGAGGCAAGTCACATAAAGACCATGTACCATTCTTCATTATAGCATCATATTCAGATTGCATAGCAGCCATCCAATTTTCTGAATTATGTGCTTCATCAAAAGAAATAGGCTCATTCTCATCACAGAGACTAGACGCAACCATAACATAGCAATCTGATGCAAAGGAGGCACTATGAGAGCCTCAACGAGTATGATATGACAAAGGTGCATCTAATTTGCTGTCATGCAAAGTCTGCACCAGCCATTTTGGCATAATTTTCGCCTGCTCAATATACGCTCTCTCATCAACAAGTGCATCATGTAAATCTGCATCAGAAATGGAATGATTTACATCATCATATGAAACCTGCAAAGGCTGAGAAGTTGCCTTATTAAGACCAGCACTAGACTATCCACCTATAAAAAGAGGCATCAAAGTATCATACATGTCTTTGGAGCTAACAGATGTCTCCTTAGTACATGAAAGCAATGGCTGAATAGCATCTTCCACAAAGACAACATCACGGCTAGCCAGAATGCGTTTAGTCTGTGGATGATATAGACGATAGCCTTTACTTTTAGAATTGTACCCAACAAAAATACATTTTACTGCCTTATCATCCAATTTTCTACGATGTTGTTTAGGCACTAGTGCATATGCCAAACAACCAAAAACACGCAGATGAGCAACAGATGGCTTGTGGTCATGCCAAGTCTCATATGGAGTGATAGACTGCAGCGCTTTAGTGGGACACCTGTTCAGTACATATGCTACACACATGACAGCCTCAAGCCAGAAATTATGTGGTAAGGCCTGACTTTTGACAATGCACCTCACCATCTCCATGAGTGACCTCTTCTTTTGTTCATCAACTCCATTCTATTGAGGTGTATAAGGCACTGTACACTGGTGTTTTATCCCATGTTCAACCAGAAATGCATTAAAATCAGAAGACATATATTCCCCCCCTCGATCAGAATGGAGGGTGCCCATTTTACATGCTGACAGATTTTCAGCCAAAACCAAAAACTATTTAAAGCACATGAACACTTCGGACTTTGCTTTAAGTGGATATACCCATGCATGCCTGGAAAAATCATCAATGAAAGTCACGAAGTAAAGGTAATTTCCAAAAGAGGATGTCTGCATAGGACCACAAACATCACTATGTACAAGCTGCAATTCTTGTGTAGCCCGAACTGAACCATCTTTTGGAAAGGAGGAATGCTACATTTTGCCCAAAATACAGCCTTCACAAACATGTTTTCCAGGTGCCTCAAGTTTGGGCAAAGAGGACACCATTTCATATTTCTGCAAGCGTAGCAAACTAGCAAAATTCAGATGACCAAAGCGTGCATGCCAAAGCTTTGCATCTGACATAACCTGAGAATCATTTACTGCACATGCCAAATCATTTTCAGATCTTTCATAGTCTATGAGCTTATACAGCCCACGACATAAAATGCGAGAAGCAATAATAACATCGCCATTTGACAGATCATGAACTATACATCTGTCATCAACAAATTTCACAACCAAGCCAATCTTGGCTAATGCAGAAACTAATAACAGATTCTTCTTGATCCCTGGCACAAATAAAGCATCTAACAAAGTGAAAGAACTACCACCAGCAGTAGTCAAAATGATCTTACCAACTCCCATAACAGGATAAGAGGAGTTGTTGGTGCATGTAACAGTATTCCCTGTAGGGGCAGGCTCAAGTGAAGAGAAGAAACTGCGTTGCGAGGTAATATGTTTGGTCACCCCACTATCAAAGTACCAAACATCTGAGTCTATTGCAGACATGCACTGCTCATGAGAAGATGGGTCAAAACTGCAAACAGTAGTTAACTCCCATTCTTCTTCCTGCACAAGATTAGCAGACTCCGTTTTTGGTGTAGAGGCTTCTGCAACAACCATTCCAGCCTCTTTCTTCTTTGCCTCTTTTGCAGCTAGATTTGGACAGTTCTTTATGATATGATCATTCCCTTTATAGTACTTACAAAACAATTTCTGCTTTTCTGATTTTTTCTTATCTTTGTCTTGGTTCTTAGAATGTGCAGCATTTGCAGATTTCTACTTACTAGTAGAAGAACTCCATTTTCCTTTGCTCTTCTAACTAGCCAAGAAAGCTTGATATGCAACACGCATAATGGACATGTTCTGCCTGGACTGATCTTCCTGCAACAGAACAAAGACTAACTCCTCAAATGACAAGGCATTTGGATTGCCTTTCATCATCAACCGAAGAGTAGAAGCAAAACTCTGATCTGAATCAGGAAGACAATTCAGAACGGTCTGCACAAGTGAGCTATCTGGTATAACCTCATCAGTAGAAATCAACTATTCCTTCAAGTCTTTGATCTTTGTTAGGAAACTGTGCATAGAATCACCTTCATTCATGTGCTCACTCTCCAACTGTTTTCGGAGGTAAGCAACACAAACCTCATTCCTAGCTTGGTACAATGTGGTAAGTGTATCCCAAGCATCCTTAGCTGTTCTGCAAGAGCGAATATGAGGAATAATGGCACGTTTGATAGACAAAGCTATCATTTCATATGCATAGGCATCTCTGCCATCCCAACAAATCTGCTCTGCAGTAGGTGCAGCAGAAACAGCAGAACGAACAGGAATCTGCACAATATCATCTTCGACACCATCTTCATCAGCTCCAGCACCTGTATTCGCAGTACCTGTTGTTAAAGGTGTAACAGGACGTCTTTCAACACCCTGCACAATGTTCCACAATCCTTTTGCAACCAATACATGTCGCATCATATAAGCCCATAATGGGTAATTGGTACCATAATGGGCCGGTGACTAAAATACCTTGATGCAGAAAATTGACTGTATCTCAAAAAGTTGAATGGAACTGCCCATATGAGTTCTGCTAAACTTGTAGTAGACTTCGAGACGCTTATACTGGCGAACAGAAACAGGTATATACATTTGGCACAAAAAGATGAAATAGCCTGCACAAGCGCTATGATAGTGCATTCGGAGGCCGAAACGAGCTCAAATCACGATTTCGGCACCACAAAACGAAGCTGTTTTGATCTCGAAAACACCCTGAGCATGCTCACCAAAATTCGTACGATTTGGAGACTACAAACGGAGGAGTGTCAACGGCGCCCTAGATGAAGCGACGACCTGCTTTGATACCAATTGTTGGAGTTAAACGTCTGCGGAAGCACGCGAACAGCACAAGAAAGAAGAAGAAGCTTGGAGCACAACACAAAATACTAAATGTATTACTAGAGAATGTACAAAGATAAGTAGCCCATTAGGGCAATATGCATATATACAACCCGGGGGAAAAACCTCCTAAAGAGGGAAAAAAGTGCCCCGACGGTCCTAGTGTGTTCACACACATCACGACCTAAATATATCAACAATACACACATATACATATACACTCACACATACAAATATGCATACATACACATACACATACACATACACATGAAAAGTTTCTACCAAACAATAATATTCTTCCTATGTCACAGGATGAAATGAAGAAGATAATCAACAATCTTAATATAGATTATCATTGTATGCATGCATGTCCTAACAATTGTATTTTATATAAAAGTGAGTATGTAGACTCTTTGACATGTCCAAAATGTCAATATCCTTGATATAAGGACGAAGAGGGTAAAATCCCAAAAAAGGTATTGAGACACTTTCCATTAGCTCCATGAATTAAACATATGTTTCAAAGCCCTGAATTATCAAAGCTTTTGACATGGGGATTTGATCATAAAATTTCTAATTGAGTAATGAGAATTCCAACAGATAATATATCTTTTCAAAATTTTGATTCTAGATGGACTGATTTTGCACAAGAGCCACACAATCTAAAGTTAGAAGTTGCATTAGATGGGGTTAATCCATTTTCAATGAAATCTAGTAAATGGTCAACATGGCCAGTGTAGTCATCAAGTACAACCTCCCACCATACCTTAGCATTAAAAAGGGACATTTAATGCTTTCACTTTTAATCCCAAGAAAAAACAAGTTAAGGACATGAATGTATATCTTGCTCCTCTCATTGAAGATCTCCAAGAGTTATGGAGAGTTATGAATGTCATTGATTTATCGAAAAGCATTAATCAAAGACACATTATGGTTCGTGGAATTGTTGCTTGGACTATACATGATTTTCTAGGATATGGCATCTATTCAGGTAATGATGTAATTTTTTAATCTAATATATATACAATTGTATGTAAGTCAATTTAATTATATTTATATGGTTCCATGCATGCAATAATATCTACTAAGGGAGATAATCCTTGTCCTTACTATGGTAATTGGTTGATATCAGTTTATAGTGAGAATCTCAACAAAAATATTTATCTTCAACATCAATGATTCTTGCCTGACAGTCATCCATTATGACACAAAAGAGAAGCAATACATTTTAATGGAAAGATTGAATCAGGTCAGTGTCCAAAACCAATGAGACTCATGGATTGGTATCGGAAATGGACAGATGAGCCTCTTATAGATCCACAATCATAAATCTTCAATGACAATGAAGATGATGAGAATGTGAAGATTAGATGTAAAGGAAAATTGTTACTAGCAGAGAATATGTTGATATGATACTCTTTGGAGTATTGGAGAGAGTTGAATATCTCATCTTCTTGTCCTATGCATATATTCAATAATATTGGTTATTCATTATGGCAACATCTTATTGAATTAAAAGACACACCATCATCAAGAAATGATTTAAAATATCAAAACTCAAAACCAAAGTTATGGAAAATTTTTAATAAAAATCATCAAGAAACAACTTATGAACTTGCTCCTTGGATACTTACGATGATGGAGATGAAAACTTTCAATAATAGGATTGATTTGATTCAAACACCTACAGTATATGGAGCATCTTTCCTAAACATGTTTACTTTGGATGATAGGAGCTTATCTGGGATAAAGACACATGATTGGCATAACTTTTTGAAGCACATTCTACCTCTTATTATTGATAGACGTGCAACAAAAGGAGTACCATACATGATCTATCATCTTGGATTGCTTATAAGGTAATTATCATACCTTTATTTTTAATATATAAGACTATTTGATATCTTTTCTTTACGAATTATTTCTTTGTAATTTAATTGATGAATGATACTAGGTGGATTACATCAAAAGAGACTAACAAAGACTCGATCTCACAAAAGAAATGTGAATGCAGGAAGCTACTATATCTGATGGAGAAAGAGCTTCCAATGTCATTTTTTGATATTCAAGTTCATTTATTGATCAATCTTCAGGATGAAATAGAGAATGCAAGAGTTGTAAACACTCAATGGATGTTTTGGATTGAGCAATTTATGGGCATATTAAAAGTTTTTCTGTGACAAACAGTAAAACTAGAAGGATATATGGTAAAGGGATGGATGCTTGAGGAGTGCATTACTATGTTAGTGAATACATTGAAAGAGTTCATGAAGAAGATCCACCTGCGTGGACTAACGAGTCTTCTTCAAAATTGATAGATAAGGTATTATCAGGTAAGGGAGTTCCATTTCAATTTATGTTGCAAGAAAAAAGTGATATTTCTGCTTTTACTGCATATAATAGTGAATGACTACAAGCATTTATTAATGAGTATGAATAGGAACTTCAAAATCTCCGAAGTAAAAGATGGAGAAACAAAAGATATAGAAATAATCTTGATAGTAATGAGAATACATATATATCTTCTTTCATGGATTGGCTATATACTCAAATGCAATGATCCAATGCAAAAAATGAACGAATCTAAGATGAGCAAAGAGAGTTAATGATAGGTTGTGAAAGAAAGATAATTTGATTTTACTAATATTATATTTTTGCACATCTATGTATATTAGTTTCTCTTCGAATAATTTATTTTTTATTGTCAGCCTAAATGTTCACTAATATGTGGGCTTATGGACAACACATTAGAATCAAAGTTATTGATTCTTTGCGTAAAACAAAGGATTCTAGCATTGTTGCTTCTTTCAAGTAATTATCACGTGCTAGTTCAAAAGATAAGAACTTTATAGATAGAGAACTTGGCTATGTAGGAATCGTTGTTGGTATCTACAAAACGTCTTATCATATCTTCAAACAAGGAAAAAAAAATTACATTTTTGATAATAGTTTATTAGTTTTTCAAGCACATAATGATGAAGTTTTGTTTTTTTATATTTTGATAGGTTATTTTGAAGGTTGATTGGTTTTGAGTCAAGTATAAAGGTACTAATTCCACACCGAGAAGGAAATTATCTGAATTTTGGGTAATTGAATCTTCAAAAATAATTCCTAGGCATACTGAAAACGCATTTTTTTATAAGAACCATGGTGCTCATCCTTGGTGATAAGTCATTCATATTAAACCTAGATGTCATTCATTGTTTGACAACTTTATTGTTCAAGAGATCAAAGAAAGTCATATTGATGATTCATCATGAAATATTGATACACCAACATCTCATACACAAATTAAAATCCTTCTACATGATAACGATAACAATCTACTTGATGAGAATGATAATATTTTGCATGTTGATTCTATAGAAGATGAAGAGGGACTACCAGAAATCAATATTGGTCCATCAAAATATGATGTCATTTGTGAGAATACAAATTTAATAATAAAAGAAATAATAGAAATCAATAAAGATAATGAAGATGAGACTATATTGATGTCTTATCAAAATGATGGTAATAATGAAAACACATGACTAGATTAGACAATAGATCCCCCTCTATTTGTTTGGAATACAAAATGAATCCCACCATAGAGATGAATATATATTCTTGTAGGTTAGAACATTATGCTTGAGGAAAAGCTTAAGTTTTTTCCAAAGATCTATATAGGTTTCTAGCTCAAGTTAAGAATCGTTAACTTGAATCATTTGAATGGGTATTAGACAGTAGACGCTCCTTTATTGAGATTGAATACAAGTGAATTCCATCATAGAGAGGAAAACATGTTCTTCTAAGTTAGAACATGAAGCTCAGGGGTATGCTTACAATTTTGTATATGGCATTATTTTTTCGGACAAAAATATCTCCCATGTATGTAGCATGTGTGCGATATGTGTCTATGTATATGGATATGAGTGTGATCTATGCATGTGTGTGTATATATATATATATATATATATATATATATATGTGTGTGTGTGTGTGTATGTATGTATATGTGTATTCATGTGTGTTATATATATGCATGTGTTAGTATGCACACATGTGTGTGATATATGCATGTGTATGTATGCACACACACACATACACACACATGTATATATATGTGTGTTTGTGTGTTCATGTGTATATGTATGCATGTGTTAGTATACACACGTGTGTGTTTCACGTGTATGTATGCATGTGCATGTGTGTGATATATGCAAGTGTGTTTACAACTGTGTATGCATGTATATGTATACATGTGTGTATGTATGCATGTATGCATGTATGTGTGATGTGTATGTATCTACATGTGTGTCTTGTATACATGTATGTGTATTTGCATGATGTGTATGTATCTAAATATGTATTATGGTCCTCGTTGATTTGAGTAGCTATATATAGAGAGGCATAAGTTTGGGAGGAGAGACATATCTCTAGCTGGTGCTGGAATATTTTTTTATCCGACATCGGTATAAGCACCAGTATGTGTGCCGGTACAAGAACATCAATATAAGCACTGGTGTAGGTGCCAGTATAGGCATTGGTAATTCTACAATAGCTTTGGTATCGGTGCTTGCCTCAGTAGATTGTTGTTGGTGCATCAGTAAGTCCCTAGCAAAACCATCGATATAGGCATTTTGACGTCCCTGGACATATTGACACTCATACCATCACCCATACGGACGATCATATCTGCAAAAAAAATTTTGGGTAGTGTGTTATCTCTTGATACAACAATGTTACCATGCTATTGTGTAGCAAAAGACAATACACTCTGGCCAAAAGAAAAGACCGAGTACATGTGACATGTACTCTAGTGGTTGCTGATTTAGGGGTTACATGACTGGCAACCAAAACATGATTTGATGAAGCAAAACACATGAACATAAAAGAGATGAGCATAATAAACCATGAACCATGTACAAAAGAGATATTCCATAAATGAACCATGTACAAAAGAGGTATATATTGCATAAATGAACCATGTACAAAAGTGTGGCAAACCACTGCCATTTATGAGCCAAATACAAAATGTGGCAAATCACTGCCATATAGGAGCCAAATACAAAATGTGGCAAACCACTACCATATAGGAACCAGTACAAAATTGTGGCATACCACTGCCATATATGAGCCAAATACAAAATTGTGGCACACCACTTCCATACACATGCTCAAAAGGATCAAACCATCTATATTTGCAGTCCTGCAACAAAGCCCATCCATGAAATGAGACAAGTTGACATGATATTTACAAACAACAACTAAAGAACACCAAACCAAGTTTATAAGCTCACCTCATCATAGATGCTCCCATGAAACAACCACACCACGTCCCTCCAAGTCCTCCAACAATGCAACTAATCCATGATGATATCCATAAGCCTCCTCTCCTCCTGTCAAACGACATCCCATTGCCAACTCCTGCAACAAATATGCAAAATGTTAGATGAACATACATGATGTGCTTAACACAAGCAAATTCAATCATCAAAATGAAACTTACAAACTTGTGATGCATAGTATTGTCCGCGCCTGTCGCCACCCAAATGTGATGCTCTGACCGTATCTAAACGCATAGCCATCGCATCTCATTGCTAATGATATCAGTCAAGATCCTGTTGTTGCTCATTGCGGATCATATCCCACGCCTCAATGTCTAACCATATAGGCTTTGGTAAGCCTGCTTTGAACGCATCACGAGCCTTTGATCATGGATGTGACATCACCTCGTGCACCATGTCCTTAATCCACTCTGAGCTAACAATAGGGCGCCCAGATGTTGGTTGGTACTTGTGATAGATCGACCCTGTGATATAATTTTTTTAATCTTTTTCCTATTCACTCCATTTCATCATGATAGAGTGTCCAAACTATATGGAGCACAACCGTCGTATGCATTGATGCATGGCCTTTCCGGCCACATCCATCACTAGAACTCCATCACGTATATGATACACCTTGGAGTCATCATGATCATGAACACCCCAAGGTGTACGTGGTGTACTATGTAGCGTACCTACATCTGAGGTACTCGCCCTAGAATAGAAGTGGGAGAGACAACATCTGTTGCACTACCTCCACAACATCCACCACCTCCAGGGCCACCTATAGAATCACCTTTGGAACATACTCCTCTAGAGTGTGACCTCAACCGACGGGATGGACGAGATGGGCCAACATCTCTATCGTGATGTGGTGTCAAACACATACATCGATTGCTAGAGCCACTAGGGGATGGCTGAGAGGGCAGTTGTGGTAAATTCGTAAAGCCAGTAGTAAATCGGGTAGGAGTAGTCCCACCAAAGGGAGTACCTCCACTAGGAGTAGTCCTGCCAAAGGGAGTGGTGCCAGTGGGAGTGAGGTTGGGGGAAGTGCTACCGTGAGCGATCCAGTAATGTGATGCTCTAGGCATATAAGTAGGAGGTTCTTGAGATATAAACTCTATAAACTGCTCCTCTTTCATGGAGTGTGGAGTGACCAGTGGATTGTCTCCCATTATGCTTTGCAACAAAAAACTCAGATAAATAGAATACGATAATAATGGTAATATAGAAAAATAGTTATGTACAAAAAAAATAACAAAATAAATAATCATAGATTAGTACGTACAAGTGTTCGCTTCATAAATCCTCTATTCTAGCATCCTCTTGGAGATGTGATGTGTAAAGGATATCTATCTCTACATTGGTGAATTCTAGATCTCTTGGTATGTCCGCCCCTTTTTTATCATTGTCCTCATACAACATATCATCTATTACTTCATCGTGTACCTCATCTTCTTCAAATTCCTCTTCATCTCGAACAATGATCTCTTCCTCCTCGACTACCGAATGCACCTCAGAGTCCACTATGGATTGAATTTCTTCCATGTCTATGTCCTCACAAATGTGTCTACTATGTGGAGAGACTTGTAAAACAAATAGCCACTCTCGTTCTTTCGACTCTAGCATAAAGGCAACCTGCTCACAATGTGGAAGTACAAGGGTTTCTCTTTTTTATGCCCATATCTTTGTGGAGTCTACTTGAAGCAAACCACTCTTATCCCGCCTCACTATTGCATTTCTTCCAGAGGTGACTACTTTGAACCATTTCACATCAAACAAAAAGTAGTCAAACCTCCTGAAGGATAGCTTCAAGATATCTTGGATCACTCCACAATGCTCGAGTTGGCCTTCTTGAGCATTCTTGTCTCTTGCACTAGCTCTACTTTTTTGAAAAAAGTTCATCATCATCCCACTATCAAAAGTAGACCTATTTTCATCGATTCCTGTGATTCGAAAGTGTTATAATACTCCCAATCGCACCCCTTTGCAAGTTCCTGCTCTTCTTTAGAGATATCCTCACTTGCTGTCTTTGCTTGTAAAATGGCTGTATCTAGCCCTTTTCTCATTGGAAAGGGTCGAAGAGGTTGAAGACTTTTCAAAAGAGGCAAAAAGCGAGTGGAACGATTTTTTTAAAATTGAGCTCTTTCCTTTGCATTTGTCTCCTTTTAGAAAAATTTGATGCTTACACTGAGAGCAAGGACATGCCATTATCTCCTCCGGATCCAAAGATGCCATCTGATACCATGTGGAGATGTTAGGATATTTAATATTAATATTAATCCTAAAAACCTATTTTTTCCTTATATATATATATATATATAACCTAAAACCCTATAATATATATATTTAATTATATATATATATATATATATAATCTATTTTCTTATATATATGTATGTGTTTGTATGTAAAAACCATAAAACCCTATTTTTTATACATTTAATTAGAAGATTAATATTGAGAATATATATTTACTTTATTTCGAAAACCCTAATTATATATATTTGTATATATATGTTTGTATGTAAAAACCCCAAAATCCTATTTTTTATATATTTAAGTATATATATGTAGAAATGCTAAAAATCCTAAAGACCTATTTTTTAGATACTTAATTATATATATTGTATATATTCTGATTTTTTCCCAATTTTTTACATACATTTAATTAGAATATTTACACATTCTAATTTTTCCTAATTTTTACATATATTCGATTATATATATTAATATTAATCCTAAAACTTTATTTTTTAAGTATTCAATTATATATATATTTACGTTAATCCAAAAACCCTAACTTCTTATATATTTGTAGATATGTGTTTGTATGTGTATGTATTTGTATGTAAAACCCTAAAATCCTATTTTTTATATATTTAATTATATGTATGTAAAAACCTTAAAAATCCTAAAGACCAATTTTTTACATATTTAATTATATACATTTATTTAATTTAAATATCCTGATTTCTTATATATTTAATTATACATAATACATTTTATTATATATTCTAATTTTTGTCCTACTTTTTATTTGATTATATGTAGTGATATTAAACCTAAAACTTTATTTCTTAAATTTTTAGTTATATTTATTTATTTTAGTTCAAAAACCCTAAAACCCTAATCCTAAAAACCTAGACCTAAAACATGTATATGTGTGTATTCTTGTGTATATATATGTGTATGTGTATATGTATTATGTGTGTATATGTGTATATATCTATATGCATGTGTAAAAACCCTGAAACCCTAATCCTAAAGACATAGACCTAAAACATATATATGTGTGTATGCGTGTGTGCGTGTGTATATATATATATATATATATATATATATATATATATATATATATATATATATATATATATATATATATATATATATATATATATATATATATATATATATATATATATATGTGTGTGTGTGTGTGTGTGTGTGTGTGTATGCATATGTGTATGTGTGTAAGAAACCAAAAACCCTAATCCTAAAAACCTAGACCTAAAACATGTATGTATATGTGTGTGTATGCATATGTGTGTGTATGTATGTATGCATATGCATGTGTGTGTATATATGTGTGTGTACATGTGTGTATGTATATGTGTGTATGCATATGCATGTGTGTATGCATATGCATGTGTGTATGCATATGCATGTGTGTATGTATATGGGTGTGTGTACATGTGTGTATGTATATGTGTGTGTGTATATGTGTGTATGCATGCATGCATATGCATGAATATGCATGTGTGTATGTAATATGTATGTGAGTGTGTGTGTGTATAGGTGTGAGTGTATTTATGTATGCATATGCATGTATGTATCTATATGTGTGTGTACATGTGTGTATGCATGCATATGCATGAATA